>PVHP010022712.1:0-28144 GCA_004024765.1 Zapus hudsonius
TGTCTGCTGCTCTTCAGAGCTGACCTACAAATAAACCCTCATTCTTCCACTATTGAAGTTCAGTGAGTTCACTCTTTCACCCTGAATTCAACAGTTCTGCTTTGAACAAGTGCAAGACAGTGCCTCACACTGGACACACAGTGGGGAGCCAAACAGTCCTCTCTCCTAAGGAGGGTAGAACTCACTGACCATCTGGGGTCCTTCAGGATGATGAGCATCAATGTTTTTAGAGAAGAAAAAAGAAGGAAGAAGGAGAAGGAAGAGGAGGGGAGGGGAAGGTGCTAGAGGAGGGGAAAGAAGAGGCGACAGAATAGCAGAGCGAGGAGGAGGGTGCCAGATTAGAAATGCTGTGCAGAACGGTAAGGAGGTTGTATGACAGACAAGAGAAAGGAGCTGCGACAAGGAACCAGCTTATTTGTGACATCTTGAGGTGAGAGCCTGACGTACCCAGGGAAGCGATGTGTTCACAGGTAGCTAAAATCCAACCAGCAGAAATGGAAAAGAGGCTGGACACCTACGAGCCGGCGTGTGTCATGATGTTAGTTTTGTTTTTGTGGCTGTGTAGGCAGGTCTCATGAGGCCCAGGCTGGTCTCAAACTCACTTCGTAGTTGAGGGGGATCTTGAACTTCTGGTCCTCCCGGGTCCACCTGCTGAGTGCTGGGATTACAAACCTACAGCATCCCCCGCTTTACGAGGTGCTGGGGATGGAACCCAGGGCTTTGTATGCGCTAGGAAAACATACAATCAACTGGTTGCATCCCCAAGTCCACAACTTAGATTTTATCCGTGCGCAGGAAGCCCTGAAAGGACATTAAGTAATAAAAAGGCAGGAGGACCGGTTATGACTAAAAATCAGGAGAATTTACCATAACAATGAAAATGGATGTAAGGAGGCTGAGGGAAGTCAGTGGACAGAGAGGAACTCTACGCATGTCAAAATGGCACTAAAACCTTGGGGGGGTTAATCAATGGCTTTCTAATTAGCCGAGAAATTCACTCAGTGACAAGGAACCTTAACTGGAATGGGGATCCAGGGCAAAACCCTATGGAGACCAAAAACTTGGGCTCCAAGGGGAAATTCCCACTACCAGAGAGCTTCAGAGAGGCTACTCCCTATAGAATCTTGCCAAATTAGCAATGCGTGTCTCATCTAACCTATACTGAGCTCACTCTCCGATGGAGATTCTGTTTGTATTTTTCAGAAGGAAGTGAGAGAGCCCAACTCCACCAACAAGCCATGGGATGATGGCCGACATCCCGGCAAGAGATGAACCGCCCTGGACCTATCATGTAGACCCCAAATGAAAAAGAGGCGAGATAAACAAGAGGCCTATCACCACAGCAAGTCAGATAACCCAGGACAGGTCAAGGAGACAGATACCAATGATACCCAACACGACCCGAAGCAGAAGTCCAGACACACTTAAGATCTCAACAATAAAACCCGACTTGAAACTCACCCACCATGACTCAGGGAACTGAGCAGAAGAGGGGCTGGAAAGATTGTCAGAGCCACGGTGGGGGAGAATATCCAGAGACACTGCCCCCCTCAGCAACCACACACAAAGAGGGGGAACCTGGTTACCTGCTGTGCTATTAATAACCCTCTACCCCATGGATTGATCCAGTATGGCCACGAGGAGGGTCCCCAGTGGGTTGGGGACAGAGAGGAGGGTAATGGAGCTATCATCATAAGATTCGATCACATAATGTATGTAATTATGGATAATAAAGAAAATAAATACATAAGAAAAAAACCTTGTGGAAAAACTTGTAAGCTGAGGAAGGAGAACCTGCGGAGGAGTCACACGGCTTTGCACAATAAAGTGAGGTGAGCAGAGAAGACACGGTTAGCCCAGCATTGCCTGGGCTCAGCTGGCAAAGAGACCTTTGCTGCAGCCCACAGTAGTATAATCACGGTGGTAATGGATGTTGAAAGCACTCAAATGAAAAACAGCAACTAGAGGTACACAAATATGGGGTCTCATAGTACATCTATGAAGTCTTCAGGGTGGGGACAGGGCACAGAACAGAGGCTCAGACTGAGAAGGGGCGGGCACCTCACATCTGCCCTCTTCATTAATTGGCCTGGGAGCAGAGTAATTATAGTGCTTATTACACACACAGAGAGAGAGGGGGGGGGAGGGAGAGAGGGAGGAAGAGAGAGAGAGGATATGACAGAAAGAAAAGGTGAACAGTATAAAATAAAATGTTAATTGGTCAAAGTATGTCAAGGTATTTTTGTTGTACTGCTTTTCAATTTTTTCAAGTATTTTATTTTTTATTTATTCATTTTTCAAGCAGAGAGAGAGAGAGAGAATATGTACCACCAGGGCCACCACCTTGTGGGTCTGGCCTATGTGGGTCCTGGGGAATTGAACCAGGGCCTTAGGCACTGGAGGCAAGTGCCTTAACCGCTGAGCCATCTCTCCAGCCCCTGCTTTTCAATTTTTTGTGGGTTTAAAGTTTCATAAAAAGTCGGGAAATGTTTAAAGGCATTTATTTACTCAGAGCGAACATGAACTTCAAATTTATTTGCTAGATTTTGGCTTCCTGCAGTTCCGTTATGCTTTGGTTACCCCTGATTGCCTTATGGGTAAAATAATCCTACCTGCAAGAGAGAACAAGCCATCAGGGTAGACACTTAAAATCAAACGATTTTCCACTAAGTAAGAAAAACCACCAACATTAAATTCATTGACAAGTGATATTTTTGTAAATGGTTATGTTTCTAATCCAACAGAACCAATTACTGCCTTGTGTCCGTGTTGATGGACAGGGAGAGACAGACAACGGGATTTATGTGCACTTAGCCTGTGAGGGGGAATTCTTTACACTCTGAATACATCACGTCAACATTAATAAGAAAAGATACAGGAGGTATTCTTTTCATGATTTACGGGACAGGGAATCACCCTGTCTTACGTCACATGATTAAATATTCCAGGAAACATACATTTAGGCTCATAGTTCTAACAGACAAGTACACAAGGTGTATATAAGCAGCCTTGTGATCCTCCATCATTACGATCATTTCAATAGGAAGTGGAATTGAAGAAAATGGATACATATGAGAATCGACAGTGGCCCGCAGCACCTTGTGGTGGTTTGAATGTGCTTGTGATTAAGCCTGAAAAGACCCCCAAGGCCTTTCTCGGGAGAGCGTACCCCAGGACTCAAATAACCACACCAGCAGATGCAAAAGCAAGAGGATTTTCTCTTTTTTCGGCTGCGCAGATGGGTTCCCGGACCCATGTGTGCCAGAGAGCCCCGAGGAACAAAAGCTTCGGGTATATATAGGCAAGAACCACAAAATTATAATACAGCTCAGACCACAGGACGTTTCATATTTCCATTGGTTCTTTTGTCCTGATCTGTACAATTTTGATTGGTTATCCAGTTGGAGCCTGGTATTTGCATTTTATTTTATGACTTGGGACCTTCCACAGAAGGGGAGGGGGAGTGAGCCAGGAGAGGTTCTTTGTTCTTTCATATATGGGCTGTTTTATGAAATGGAGTCAGTTTTACAAAATGGATTCTTCAAAGCCCTCATAATCCAACATTGGTGGAGGCTTGGGGAGGTGGAGCCCTGCTGGAGGAGGTGTGCCACTGGGGGCGGATCTTGAGGCTGATACGTGCAACCCTACTGGGTGTTCACTAGCTTCCTCACTCTTGCTGCTGCCACACAGCTCATGTGACAAGACGTGATGCCCAGCCACTGCTCTTCCATGGTTTCTTCACCACGATGAAACTTCCCCGTGAGGCTGTAAGCCAAAATAAACCCTTTCCTTCCATAACGCTGCTTTGCGTCAGGTATTTTGTCCCAGCAACAAGAAGGTAGCTGCTACATACCCAAATAGCAAGAGCATGGCTTCTTCTCTCCTAAGTAGTTCGGTTATTTTAATCTTCTCCTCTGAACTTTCATTTCCTGATCCACACAGTATAGCAGCTGGGATAAGTTCAATTGTATCGAACCTTTAGGATCAAGGGTTCTTCAGTCTTCAAATACCGGAGCAGGAGGTGCTAATTTTTAAAAATTTTTATAAAACATAAAAATTCATTTTGATGTAAATGTTACTGGTCGGAACCTCATGGGACAGAGGCGTGAGCGGCTCAGGAGGAAGGTCAGTAAGTGGGCTGAGGAACTCACTACGTTCTAGACGACCTTGCCTGAGAAGGGACACTTAGCCAGAGGGCCAGCCTAGAAAAGCTCTGGAGGAGAGATGACCCTTAGACCAAGGTGCAGATTAGATAGGGTCAGCGAGATGTCCGCTGAAGATGTGTCATACCATATGACTTCATCCAGAGCCACAGAGCATTCTTATGGTTGTGTGGTGACAATGTGCATGAGTTTGTCAAGAATCAGTTTTATTACTTTTTAAAATCTTTACATGCTATTATTACTTTTGTTTTTTCAAGACAGGACAACATTGAGTATAAATGCCCTATTAATTTAGTGAAAAAAATCTAGGCAGGAAAAAAGAACAAACAAACAAAAATAATAAAATGGAGAAAAATATCTCTATCCCATAAGTCTGTCAGAGACAAGAATGGAAAACAGCTAATTTTAGAGTTGAGCATTGGAGGGGTTTCCATCACTGCTCGCTGCCGTCACCACGACGACGTCTCCTTTTGCAGCTCCACCATCCGAAAAGATGAGGCATTTTATTTTTCATGTCTCACCGTGTGGCCTACGTACAATGATTTTTGTCTTAATAATTTTATCGGGAACTTTAATATATGAACATATTACAAATTGGTCTCGTTCCCTCTTACGCCCCTCTCCCCTGCCCCAACATCTACATTTATCCCCTCTGATACATGCTGCTCTTGCTCTTGGTTAGAGAACCTGCTTATGACAGAGGGTGGTAAATATGGGGGAGACACACGGCCTGTCAGAAAACGGGAAAACCAAGGGCCTAGCATGCTACAACTCATCTCCACCACACCCACCAGGCCCAGGAAGCACTGGAGAGGAAGGGGCAGATTATGCGTGGGAGCTGCTCTCACCGGGAGCCTGACAGCCTCCTCCAGGGAGATGGCAGCAGACACTGAGGAGACTCAAAGCTCATCAGAGCAGAAAACCAGAGACTGCTGAGAGTTCAACACTAAAGGAGACTTCCAACACGCCCTCCAAGGCTCAGGGAACATTGTGACAGAGGGAACAGAGAGAAGGTAAGAGCCACAGGGTATGAATCATTGTCCTCCCCACAGGAACTGACTGTAAATAATAAATCTTAAAAAGGAGTCATATTGACCAGTAAAGAACAAAAAAATTTTAAAGGCTCCTACAGGTAAGGGAAAAGTGAATTCTGTGAAATTAAACTTCGGAGGTTGTGGGCGTCATGGAGTGAGGCATGGTTTCATTCAAACACAGTGAGACAACCGACAAATTATTCAATTCACTTCCAGAGTGTGTGGCCAACCTACTGGTTTTTAAACTATTTTATTATTTATATATTTAGTATGAGCAAACATAGAGAAAAGAAAGACAGGTAAAGAGAAAGAATGGGCACGCCAGGGCCTCCTGCTGCTGCAAACGAATCCCGGATGCAGGCACCACTTTGTGCATCAGGCTTTGCAGGCAAGCACCTTAAGCACTGAGCAATCTTTCTAGCCCCATGTCATATTTTTTATTACTGTAACAAGCTTCTTTCCTAAACAGTGGTTGGCTCCTGAAACTTGCTGAGTCATTCCTTGATCATCTTCCCTCAGGTGGTACCTGCAGATCAGGGAAACACGAGCCTCGTCTAGGGCCGTACCACCCCAAGTACACCCAGTGCCACCAGAAATGCCAACACGAGACAATACAGGGAACTCCTGTGTCCCTGGGAATTAATTTGGGGTCCATCGTGAATAAGATCTATTCCTTATTCTTTGTCTTCACTCACGAGACTAAAACATGGCCAAACTGAGACAAAGTCCAGGCAGTTGGGAGGTTTTCCTAGCCTGGATTCAATTAATCAAGCATTTACAAGTTTTGCTTTAAATCAGCACAAATGAAATTAAGATGAGTATTGCCCATTAAGGATTCAGGTCCCTGTTCCCTCTGACCACCCTGCACTTGCTAAGTAGAGCAATCGGAGCAGCCTCGCTCTCCTGGTCAAGGTTCTAACGGTTCTTTTTTTTAAAACCTTAATTTAGAGAGAAGGATTCTTCTCACAACTGAGCTTTGCTGAATTGGCAGAGACCCTTAAATTCTAACTTTGCAGTGGAGCAAACCCTTGCTACGAGTTTAAGACAAAGTGTACCGTGTGCAACGGGAAGTTCTGTCCATCAACCCTGGGTTTTACACTCAGTGATGGGTTGTGTTTAAGTGTTTGTTCAGCTACAAGATTCAAATTTCAAAACATGCCGCAGTGACACACTTCCTCCAGCAACGTGAACCAAACTTCCCAAACACCAGCAGCAGCTCCTCAGAAGTATTTTACATGCAAAGCCGGGCGTGGTGGCGCATGCCTTTAATCCCAGCACTCGGGAGGCAGAGGTAGGAGGATCGCCATGAGTTCAAGGCCATCCTGAAACTACATACTGAATTCCAGGTCAGCCTGGGCTAGAGCGAGACCCTACCTCGAAAAACAAAAACAAAAAAAAGAAGTATTTTACATGCAAACCACAGCACCTCCCAAGCAGGTGTGATTCCCTGGTAACCATCCTACATTCTCCCTTCCACCCAGCCAGCTCTCTGGGGTAAAGAATCTCCAACTATAACCTTGTCCTGGGGCATCTCCTATGCAGCCCACCAGACTGAAAAAGCAGTCATGCATCTGGCCATTTTAATGACAGGGTATTGTTTTTACATTTTATGGTATTTTATGCTTTTGGCTCTTATTGTTTAAGAGCAAAGAAAATTTTTCCTTCAAATGTATCACTAATCTAACAGGAGTTGTAGTATACAAGATTTTTTAAATAAATATAACTAATTCTACCAACGTAATTTTTTTTATAGGACTACAGATCCAGGACAGAAAGAGCAAAGTAAATCAGCTGTAGAATGGACATATTTGGGTGTTTGTAGCAAAGAAACTGCTGAAATTCCAGAAATCAAGGGCTTCTTACTAAAATGTGATTGTGGTACTATTATTTTTAATATTTTATTTATTTGCAAACAGAGACAAACAGAGAGAATGGGCATGACAGGGCCTCCAGCCACTACAAACGGACCCCAGATGCATGTGCCACTTTGTGATCTGGCTTTATGTGGGTACTGGGAATTGAACCCAGGACCTTCGGCCTTGCAGGCTAATGCCTTAACCACAGTGCCAATTCTCCAGCACTGACTGGGGGACTATTGATGGTTCCTTCCTTCTTTCTTTCTCCTGTCTTTGACCCCTTCCTCTCTCTCATCTGTTCACACACACTGCGTTCTTCCTCTGGGCTCTGCCACTGGCTTCCTATGGGGATGTGCCTGGCTCTTCTTCAGTGAGCTCCTGGCTGACTGGAGCACCTATACCGCCTGGAGCTTCAGGTCCTCAGCTTGGCAACGGCCCTGAGGGGACTCATGCAGCCAGTTTCTACCATCTGGGTTAGGCCCCAACATTAGTCTGTGTGATGAAAAATAACATACCATTGATATTACTTTTGAAAAGCCCATGAAACAGAAAAGTGTGTGTCTGTCTTCTGATAAAGGCACTGCCACTGGTTATTCCTCCAATATTTGAACCAATCACCATGAACTTTGGCTTTCACTGAAGAGAACACCTTGGGCTGGAGAGATGGCTCAGTGGTTAAGGCACTTGCCTCCAGTGCCTAAGGCCCCAGTTCAATTCCCCAGGACCCACATAGGCCAGACCCACAAGGTGGTGGCCCTGGTGTTCTCTCTCTCTCTCTCTCTCTCTCTCTCTCTCTCTCTCTCTCTCTCTCTCTCTCTGCTTGAAAAATAAATAAATAAATAAGTAAATAAATAAATAATAGAACACCTTGTACAAGCCTTATACAGTATGGCATGCATACTCTGAAGTTTTACCCAGTTTAAAAGATACTGAGTCTCCATATTCTATAAAAGTCACAGGACACTTGAGACCCACTAACAGAATATGTAGGTCAGCTCATCTCCCCAGCTGGGTGCTTATTTTCTTCCCTAATCTTCTCTTTCCCAGCTCCTTCGTGTTGGTGACACATAATTTCATTCTGATTAGACTCAGTGGTTGTGACACAGAGGATGATCATGAGATCAGTGACCCCAGCACATGGAAGATGGAAGGACGCGAGCAAACGCAGCACCTTGCTGAATCACTGTCCCCTAAATTCCTTCACGTGACGATTTCAATTCTTCTAGGTGTTTCTAGTCACACATTTCTATCCACCTGTAAATTTCCAGCCACTGCAACTCAACCTCAGCCTATGTCTGTGGCCAACTTTGCCACTCTGTGTGGGCACTGACCCGTCCAGGGGGCCTTTAGTTCTGTTTTCTATGGGATCGTGATACAGGTGATGAGAACAGAACTATCGCTAAAGTCACATAAGTACATTTATTTTTTATTTACAAGAGAGAGAGAGAGAGAGAGAGAGAATAGGCATGGCTACAAATGAACTCCAGATGCATGTGCTACCTTGTGCATCTGGCTTTGTGTGAGTACTGGGGAATTGAACCAGGGTCATTAGGCTTAAACCACTGAGCAATCTCTCCAGGTCTACATTCACCTTCTACAGATCCAAGCAACCCTGGCAGTTCAAGTTGCACCATCCTTCTTTTTTTTATTTTTATTTCATTAATCTGTAAGAAGAGACAGAGACAGACAGAGAGAGAGAGAGAATGAGGACACAGGGCCCTCTAGCTTCTACAATCGAACTCCAGATGCATGAGCTACCTTGTGCATCTGACTTTGCGAGGGTCCTGGGGAATCAAACCAGGGCCATTAGGCTTTGTAGGCAAGCACCTTAACTGCTGAGTCATCTCTCCAATCCCGCCATCCTTATTTTGGTTCATTAAAGTTACAAGAAAATCTATCCCTGTGGACAAACTCTCGAAGCAAGAGAAATGAACACAGTCACACTAATAAAATCACCACATTAATAATTTATAACATGAAGAAATGAGTTGGGAAATCACATTTTAATTATACAGGCTCATCCCACACATTACTTATGTGACATTTTAAAATTCATCACTTAATAATTAATCTGGGAAGAGTGGTTTCCATAAGTTATAAGCAGACTCACACTATACGATTTCCTCTCCGTATACTGCTCCCCATCTTAGTGGGCATCATAAAAAAAAATCACTGGGTTAGAGATATTCATGCCCACAAATTTGCCAAGATGGTGGCACATGCATTTGCAGTGCCAGGAGGCCCTGGCATGCCCATTCTCGTTTCTCATTCATATTCTCATATTCTCTCTCTCTCTCTCTCTCTCTCTCAGAATGAAAGAAAGAAAAAATAAAGAAATAGCTCAATCAAAGAAAGTGACAAGCTAATTTCTCTGATGGATGGAGATGCAGAACTCCTCACCACACACTACCAGACAAAGCTCTACAGAACAGTAGAAGAATCATGGATGGAGGTCAAGATCCCTAAAGTGCCAGATAGTGTTAACATAGACAACTCAATTATCAATATAAGGCCCACTAAGAGAAGGATGAGAAAATGTTCTCATCTTAATAGATACATAAAAAGCATGTGACAAAGTTCAGCATTCGTTCATTAAAAAAAAACACTTAACAAAGTCTGTACAGAAGGAAATTCCCTCAGCAGAATAAGATCTTATAAGAGGCTCACAGCTAACATCGATGGGGTAACTCAGTTCTTCCTGAACGCCGACTCTCCCCACTCCAACTCCAGTAGCGCCTCAAGTGCTAACAAAATCGATGCAATAAAAGGCATCAGCTCAGACAGAAAGAAAGAAAAACCAGGGCTTCCTGCATGCTGGGCAAACACTCTGCCAACTGAGCTGTATCTCCAGCCCCTTCTGTGCTTAGCACAGGAAGGCAAAGAAATCAGGCTGCAGAATTCAGAGCTGAAGTGAACCATGAGCCTCCTCTGGCAATAAACCTTCAATGCAGGGATTCAACTCTGAAATATGTCTGAGGATTCCCACTCTGCTTCTAGGGTTACCTTAAAAATTAAGCTACTGGTGGGCATCGTCTGGCAAGAGGGGCCATGAACAGAAGGGGAGAGAGTCTAAGCCTGTGAAAAATTGATCAGTCTGGCAACTCCTGGTCCCAGTCATTGGCTCCTTCCCTCACTGAGCTGTTGACCAAAGTGAACCACAAGGTCCCCAAAACAAGACAGGATTCTGTCAAAGCTCTTGAATGTCCACCCAGGCCTGAGGTAGGATTCTGTTGCTGAAGAAACCACAGAAAGCCATCCATCAGCATCAAGAGACCCTGCGAGGTCCAGAATGGTAACCAGCCCCCAGACTGTAGTCAGTGCAGTGCTGGAAGGCACTGCATAAGCTGCCAGGGGAAGCTGGTCAACGACAGCTGGAGCAAACAGAGACCACTAACATGAAACGCAGTCTGCCGCCATGAGTAGGCAGAATACACTTCCTACTGGGAGAGAACATTGAACCAAGAAAGGAGCACTTGTGCAATGGAGGAGCCAAAGTCTGGGGGAGGCAATCAACAGCTTTTAAATTCAGCCAAATATTCCACTTAGTGAGGGGGAGCCCTTAACTGGAACTGGGGACCTAAGGCGATATGCACTGGGAGCCAGACTCTTGGGCCCCCAAAGAGAGATGCACTAAGCGAGCAATTGAGGGAGAGGCTAATAAAAATAGAATCTAGCTAATTCAGAAAGATATATCTCAGTTAACCTATACTGATCTCACTCTCCGATGGAGATTCTGTTTGTATCTTTCAGAATGCAGCAAGAGAGCTGTGGCTCATCCAACCCTACCAACAAACCGCAGGCCGATGGCTGACATCCTGGCAAGAGATGAGCCACACCAGACCTACCGTGGAGTATCCATATGAAACCCCGCAGGGAATGTCAGGATAAACAAGAGACCCATAACCACAGCCAATCAGTCAACACAGGATAAGCCAAACAGACACCAATGATTTTCAACACAACCTAAAGCAGAATACAGAGACCCCCCCTAAGACCTCAACAATAAAGCAGCCTTAATACCCATCATGACTCAGGGAACTGAGCAGAAGAGGGGGCGGAAAGATTGTAAGAGCCATGGTGGGGGAGAACTCCCAGAGACATACCCCCTCCCCTCAGTAACATCACACTAAGGCAGATGGAACCGGGTTGACTCCTAGGCTGTCCACAACCCCCTACCCCATTGACTGATCCAGACGGCCCACGGAGGAGGATATCCAGCTGATTGGGGATGGGGAGAGGGGCATTGGGGAATTGGGGATAACAACTCATTGTTGGCCCACTAAATAATGTAACTCATTATGGACAATTTAAAAATGCAAAAACAAAATAAAATAAAAAAATTAAGCTACTGGCTATTTATATATTATCTCAGTATAAAGTGTTTGTCTGGCTTAATTTTCGCTGATATTTGGGGACTGCCCACCTAATGCCATGAGCTTCCTGGACAAGGAACATGGCAAAGACAGGTCTCCACCCACAGTGACGCCTTCTCCTTTGGCCTTTCTCTCAGTTCATTTTCTCAGTCATCAGCTCCACCAAACTGCCCTCCCTTCTAGAATGTTCTGATACCAAACTGTGTGGTGTGTGTTGATTTACCCATGCAGAGTCGATCACAGAACAGTCCCAGAAGAGCTGTGTTCCAAACCTGAGGACAGAGGCAGGCTTTTTCACGTGAGCTCTGGTTTCTGGGTCCCAAGCCTACCTGAACCCTCTCTTCCTTGGACTCCAGACCCTCCATACACCCCACGATGACACTTCTAAGAAGGACCAACTGTGTGAAAGTTACAACTGACAAAGTTCTCAACACATAAAGGTTAGAGAAGAAAATGACAAGCAGGGCTGGATGTAGGCACGTTCATGTGTGTGAGAAGACAGGCAGAAAGAAACACGAGACCATGACTCCGGGAGCACGTGGGGGGTTTCCTTGGGGGGCTCCTCCTAACCCAGCTCCTCCTGCTCTTTAGGGAATGTTGCAAGCATCCTGCTGCCCCAAGTTCTGTTTTGCTTCTTTTTTCCATTTTTTTTATTGTCCATAATGAGTTACATTGTTTAGTGGGCCAACAATGAGTTGTTATCCCCAATTCCTCATTGCCCCCCTTCCCCATCCCCAGTCAGCTGGATATCCTCCTCCGTGGGCCGTCTGGATCAGTCCTTGTGGCAGGGGACCATGGATAGCCTAGTACTCAGCCCGGTCCTCCTGGCCCAAGTGTGTTGTTACTGAAGGGTGCCATGCCTCTGGACAGTCTCCCCCACCACGGCTCTCACAATCTTTCCGCCCCTCTTCCACTCAGTTCCCTGAGTCGTGGTGGGTCTTTGAAAGTGCTTGAACCAAAATTTCCTGGTTTTCAATTTAATGTCTATTACACAGCATTTTCTCCTGTTTGGTTTCTAATGTCACGACATAGAGAAGGTTTGTCATGTTTTAACCTCTGATCCAATTGACCTGGTGCCAAACAGAATATTTTGACCTTATTTTATCCATATATTGATTACATATGGTCTATATAGCATATGACAGATGAATACAGAGACAAAATTGTTCACAAGGTTAGAGAATAAATAAGATAGCACATTGGAATTTCCAAAGGTTTAAACCTTGGGAGGTTAATGGTGAGAGAGATTAACCCTGCCCTAGACCTGAGCCTGTCAAATGTTTCCAACAAGGCCATCATTCACCTGCATCAAAACTAGTGAGATGACCCTTCAGGGGTCGGCTGTCCCTCAAATACTCTGTTTCCTCAGGGAGGGGGGCTTAGAAAAGTAGGCTTCAAACTTATTCAGCATCTATACTATGGAGTTCAGAAGGTCCATGTGAAGTAGTTCAAATGGGAAATGCCCACTGCCCACTCAGAACACACGGCCACCCGTCAGCATGGACAGGGTCCTCGCTCAAGCAGGGTCCCGGGAGGCTGCGTCACCTGAGAGGTCACCTCATCAGGTGCTGAACTGTAAGAGAAATTCAGGTCTCTCAAAAGGTGCAGGGATTTTCACAGGACAAGAGGCTTGCTAATTCCCATCTATATGACAGCCGTCTACTGCAGGGCACACCGACTACCATCTTATATCTCTAGGATTTTTTTTTATTAATTTGTAACAGGACAATTGTGATAGAAAACTTGATCTCTGTTCACTATCTCTAAATATTGCCAGTTTATAAGATAATTAAATAGGTATGATGGCATATCAAAAGATAAGTTAACCTTTTTTTATTTTTGGTTTTCGAGGTAGGGTCTCACTGTAGCCCAGGCTGACCTGGAATTCACTCCGTAGTCTCAGGCTGGCTTCGAACTCACGGCGATCCTCCTACCTCTGCCTCCCCCTCCCGAGTGCTGGGATTAAGGGCGTGCGCTACCATGCCTGGCGCCAGTTAACTTTTGAAAGACAGAAAATTGAGAGGGTAAAGCCAGGCTTGGTGACAAACACAGCAGATAACAGAGGACATGAGTGATTAGTACAAGCCACATGGATGTGTCCCCAACAGCAATGTAAAGCAGACAGAAAGGAGAATGCTCTGCACGTACAGGAAGTGGGGATCAAGGGAAAGAGCAAAGGATTACAGAGGGGCCAGAGGGGCAATGCAACGTGGAGGATGTGTGAGGGCTTCACAAATATGCAAAGATGTCAAAGATGCTAAGTTTTTAAATGTAAATATATACTGTACATTTCAAATATGCATAGCTTGGTATATTAAATCTAACTCATATGACAGGCACATAGTCAGAGTAAGATTGATGGAGATGATAGATACCTAATTAATAGAGATGATTGATCCACTGAGAGAGTTAGATTGATGGATAGACAGATACACAGCAACACTGAGCTGCATGAGGTGATAGATTGACATAGCAGATGAAATAGTTGGATAGATGATAAATACTTGTACATTTATATAGATGATAGACATAGGTTATTGCCATATAGATAGATATATTGAGACGGAGGGATAGATTATAAATAAGTAGAGATAGATGGTACATAACACAGATGATTGATAATAGATAAGTATAGAGAAGATGCATAGATACAGTGAGACAGACGATGATGACTAATGAGGGGTGAAGAGAAGGATAGCTGACAGACAGACAGACAGACAGACAGACAGACCCACCCACCCACCGACCTGGGTGTGGTGGTGTATACCTATAATCCCAGATCTCAGGAGGCAGAAGTATGAGAATCACCATGAGTTTAAGGCCACCCTGAGCATAGATGATAGATAGATGGATAGATTAGATAGATAGATATAGATATAGATATAGATATAGATATAGATATAGATATAGATATAGAGAGATAGATAGGTAGGTAGATAGATAGATAGACAGACAGACAGACCGACCGACCGACAGACAGACAGACAGACAGACAAGATAGACATGGAAGGAAGGAAGGAAGGAAGGAAGGAAGGAAGGAAGGAAGGAAGGAAGGAAGGAAGGAAGGAAGGAAGGAAGGAAGGAAGGAAGGAGAAGCAAAGAGGTGCTCAACCCTTTGCATCTGTAGAGATCTGGTTGTTTGGAATCTCTGTAAGCTGAGCAAAAATACACTCTGCCTTTGATAGTCATTTTAAATTTAAGTACTGCAGAATTCACTCTATATTTTATTTGAGAGAGAAAGAGGCAGAAGGGACACAGAGCAAGAGAGAATGGGCACGCCAAGACCTCCAGCCTCTGTAAACAAACTCCAGGTACATGCGCCAACTTGTGCATCTGGCTTTTATGTGGGTCCCGGGGAGTCAAACCCAGGTCCTTTGGCTTTGCAAGTAAGGGCCTTAACCACTGATCAATCTCTCCAGCCCCCACAGAATTCACTTTAGTAGTTATATGCTTATTTATGCTTTGTTTTATATCCAAAAACGTTCCCAATGGACAAGCATATCCTATTTAAAAAGCCTACTTCTTATAGGGTATTTAGTATAAAACATATTGACATGTCAAGATACAAGATTTACAAGTGCAGAAACGTTCCCTCTGCTTTCGTTTACTCAGTGTTAGATGTTTCGAAGTGTGCTAATGAGTTTGTGCAAAGCTGTTTTCCCTTTTTTTGAATGCTTCAGTTGATTTTCTAAGAAGTCCTTCAGTTTCAATGTGTTTGTTTTGTGTGTGGAGAAAAGACAGGTGTGCAGAGCCTGATGCACCAGGGAGCCGTGGCTGCTGGCTGTGTGCCGATATGGCCTGGGCTGATGACACAGCATGAGTCAGCTCATTCCCCACTCCACCAACATCATCTGACATCCTTCTCTTTATTTGATGTGTGAAGCACCTGTCCCCTGTGCCTGGCACACGTCTATCTCTACCACAGGTCTTTGTTTTCCAACATGGCCTCTGATACGGTAACTCAACTCGGGGGTTCACACTGGTGCGTGTCACAATGACCTATGACAACTCCAAGGCCCAAGCTCAGCGAAATGAGATTTTCCTTTAATTGTCTCAACTCGAGCCCTTGCAGAAATATGTCTCCTCAAGCATCCCAGGAGGTCCTCCTGTGAAGTCAATGCTGAGAAATACTTACTAAGCAACCATTTCTAGATCTGTTTCCCCACACTTGCTTGCACAGAAAAAAAAATGTTCAAATGCAGTCCTTAAAAATGCTGAGATCTCAGCAATAAAGTCAACTTAAAACTCACCCACCATGACTTAGGGGTCTGAGTGGAAGAGGGGGCGGAAAGACTGTAAAAGCCATGGTGGGGAGAATATCCAGAGTCACTGCCCCTCTCAACAACAACACACAAAGAAAAACACTGGCTACCTCTTGTGCAATTCATAACCCCCTACCCACCCCATGGATTAATCCAGTATGCCCACCAAGTATGCCCAGTGGGTTGGGGACAGGGAGGAGGGAAATGGGGGTACCATCAAAAGATTTGCTCATAAAATGTATTTAATTATTAACAATAAATATGCTTTTTAAAAAAGTTGAATTCCAGAGCCTTAAGCCAGACCTTCTGAATCAGAAACTCTGCAGAAATAAACAGGATCAAGAACCCCAGGTTAGGGCTGGAGCGATGGGCTCAGTGGTTAAAGGCACATACTTGCTAGCAGAGCCCGCAAGCCTGGGTTCAATTCCCCAGTACCCACATAAAACCAGATGCCCAAAGTGGCGCATGCATCTGGAGTTCATTTGCAATGGTAGAAGGCCCTGGTGCACCCATTCTCATATTCTCTCTCTTCCCTCTCTCTCTCATAAATATATATTTTTTAAAGAACCCTAGCTTACAAACCCACTATCCCAAGTATCTAGGGGCATTATAACGGAGAAAGGATCTAAGCCATGGTTTATTCTGGAGACATCTTGTGTGTGGAAGAAGATCGTGTCTGTCCTACAGTTGTTGGTAAACATCTGGGACGTCCATGGGATCCCCAGTGTGGATTCACGTTCCTGTTTCTTTGTTGTCCGTTGGTGAGAGCAGGAGCCCAAAATCCCTCAACCCTGCTGCACCAGAGCCTAGCTCTACCTGTACATCCAACTATATGTATTTTATAAAACCAAGAGTTTTATAATTAGGCTCATATGTTCTTTCAATTGCTACATCTTTTTTTAATTGATTATATGAGGACATTTCTTATCTTTTGGACAATTTGATCTTTATTACATTTGACACGAAAAGAGCCACGTCTGCTCACAGCTGGTTTCCACTCCCTTGGAACAGTAATTCCCCATCCTTTCACGTTAGGCCTTTGTCTACACCCATGATAACCACCCTGCAGACAGCATGACCTGTGTGTCTACACCCGTGACAACCACCCCACAGATAGACAGCATGCTGTTGGGGCTTGTTTTTGCATTCATTCAGGCAGGCTGTACCGTTTAGGTGAAGAGTGGAATCCATTTATATTCAAAATTGTAGATGAGTGTCATTTTGTTAAATCTCTTTGTTTTGAATGTTGCTTGTTCTATTCTTCCTTTTTTCATGCTCATTGTATAGGTAAGGTTCCTGATGTCTCATGTGGTGTGGTGTGTGTGTGTGTGTGTGTGTGTGTGTGTGTGTGTGTGTGTGTGTGTGTGTTTACCACTAGGTCTTCTGTTTGCTATCATGATGGCTCTATCCCCTTTCTTCCACATGGACGTCTCCTCCAGCAACTGCTGTGATGAACCCCTCCATTTTCACTCATCTTGAAATGTCTTTATTTCTCCTTCACTTCCAAATATGAGTTTGGCTAGGTCGTATCTGGGCTGTAAGTCGTATTGGGTACATGACTGCAAGAAGCTGTGAGTCCAGCAAGTAAACAGGCTTGAGCTTTCAGCATGGGGAAACACAATCTACCAATGACCCCCCCCCCAGTACATAAAGCGGTCTCCCCCGGCATCTTGATTTGAAAGCATGACCATACAGAACTGCAAGGTAATATCCGTGCGGTTTGAAGCCGCTAGGTTTGTGGTGATTTGCTATGGGAACAGTAGAAACTCACAGTCTGCTGTAGCGTAGATTCCCCCTAATGACAAAGATAAGCAATTCCCAGCTGTGCAGAAACGGAGACTGAAAGGCTTTATGTACAATCTCATAATTCTGCTGCTTCTGATGGTGAGTCCCCTATTCCAGAGAAGAGGGACCTAAAGCCACAGACCGCCCAGAGCTTTTATTCTGACGTGGTTATTTCAAAAGCTCTAAGTTTCCTCTACCGCACATCGTCTTGAGGCGATGGAACTCGTAATTGATTTGCAGACCACTTGAGAGTTTGGAAGTCACTTTTTATCTACATTAACTCTTCAATTCACCCCATGATAAATCTATTTCATTTTGAAGTTAAAGGAAAACTTATTCTATAAAAGGAAAACCCTGTAGCTAATGTGCTCTAACAGAAATGGAAATTCATTAACCACCTTGTGCTACCTCGTCTCTTACAAATATCACTATGGCAGCAACTATTCTGATCAACTTTCCATTCTCATCATTTCTTCTATTGCAGTTTTTTCAGATTTATAAAACCACATTAAGCTGAGCCTTCGATGTGGTTAATTATTGGCCGGGCGTGGTGGTGCACGCCTTTAATCCCAGCACTCGGGAGGCAGAGGTAGGAGAATCACCATGAGTTCAAGGCCGCCCTGAGACTACATAGTGAATTCCAGGTCAGCCTGGGCTAGAGCGAGACCCTACCTCAAAAAACAAAACAAAATTATGGTGGCAGAACTGGTTCACACCTTCCTATTGTTCAAAATTTTAGCTCAGAAATTTAAAATGCATAATAAGTCAGTGCTTTTTCACACGCCATGATTCTTTTTCACTTTTCAAACCCCGTCGTTAAAGAAACACCTTTATCTGCACCACCATGAAGTGAGATATGTTTGCATGGCAACAGATGTCTGAGGAAGAGCTGTATCCCCAGATCTAAGGCTCCCTGGAGAGAAATTTCATTTGTAAATGTTTAATCACAATTTAAGGTGTCAATTGACACAGCAAAGGTGTCTTTCGAGCAAGATAATTTTTATGACTTGAGCTAGATCTGAAAATGAGAATTAGAAGAGAAAATGAAAGCAGCGTTTGCGTGTGTGCACCCAAAGTTCCATCAAATTATCGACGCTTATTAATATTCCCTAACTCTTCTCACTTATTTGGCGTTTCTCATATGAACTTGGAGCTTTAGTGGTGAGTTTTTTATTTTTTATAAATATTTTATTTATTCATTTTCAAGCAGAGAGAGAGAGAGAGAGAGAGAGAGAGAGAGCACGCACCAGGGCCACCACCTTGTGGTTCTGGCTTATGTGGGTCCTGGGGAATTGAACCCAGGGCCTTAGGCACTGGAGGCAAGTGCCTTTAACCGCTGAGCCATCTCTCCAGCCCTAGTGGTGAGTTTTGAGACACATGGTCTTCTCATGGGCCTGGAGATACCCAGGCAGAGGATCTTCCTGTTAAGTTTATGGCAGAAAACGGTCACCAAAATGAACCGCGGAGAAGGGTGCTTTAGGGCTGAGGGGACAGCTGCCAGGAAGCATGAACACCTCAGATCAAACTCCACCTACGATGTGGTGGACATACTTACCACCCCAGCCCTGGGCAGGTGGGGACAGGAGGATCTCAGGGGCTCACTGGCCAGCCAACCCAGCCTGCTTGGCAAGCTCCAGGCCAATGAGAGAGCCCATCTCAAAGGAGGGGCATGGACCTGAGGAACACCACCCAAGACTGTCCTCGGCCTCCACGCACAGATGCACACACGTGTGTGCATACACACCCACGTGCTCGCCAGCTTGCATGGTACACAAAGAAAGAAGGAAGGTGCCTTAGAGCTGAGAGTGAGCTCAGTGGTCCAGCACTTCCCAGCAAGTGCACGGGTCTCAAGTCCATTCCCAGTGCTGCAAATTAATAATAATAATTAATAATAATAATAATGGATGGATGGATGGCACATATTCTCTTACCCAATTATTATTCCTCACATTTACGGCAACACCGTTCTTACCCCCTTTCCCTTTTTCACTCGCATTCCTTGCTGCTCTCACTGTGTTACATCTTAGTAACCTTGAATGCTATTAGCTCAGGGAAAACCAGCTACTTAACACATTGACCTGCTGGTAGGTCTCCGCCGTGGGCTACGATCACCTAGAGTTCAGGGACCAAGAACTGGGCTTCTCTGGAGTTCCCCAGCCCCTGGCAACAGGAGCGTCTAATACAGCAGTCCACTACGTGCTTCGTGATTGAGTCAAATGCGTGTGTATGTCCATCCATCCATTCTTCCAACAGAAACATCTCCAGTGCTTCCTGGATCCAGGGCAATTCCTTGTGTTCTAGAGATACGGTGCTAATGCCATGCTTTGCTCTTGGGAGGATGGTGTTGGGCAAACCTGAAATCACCACACCAAGGGATGAGTTCCCTAATGGAGGCTACTACTGCATGTTGGGAAAAGATCTGATTTAAAACAGACCACAGATGCTTTCCTGTTCCATAAACTGAGGGAAGTTGGTTGGGTCCCTGAGCTTCAGGTCTTTCTCTATGATGTGCCAAGGACTAGTAAAACCATTAGACATTCCGTTGAAATAGAGAACCATTAACTAAACGACAAGATCTTAAGTTGTTTTTATTTTATTTTCAAGCAGATACACAGAGAGAGAGAGAGAGAGAGAGAGAGAGAGAGAGAGAGAGAGAGAGCGCTCACCAGGGCCACCACCTTGTGGGTCTGGCTTATGTGGGTCCTGGGGAATTGAACCTGGGGCCTTAGGCACTGGAGACAAGTGCCTTAACCACTGGGCCATCTCTCCAGCCTAACGACAAGATCTTTAAACCTTTTCTTTAGAGATCTCAGGATGCTTGAAAGACAATGCCATACAATGAAGAGTGTGCTCACCTGTCCGATCCTAACGGCAGGTGGCCGTCATGGATGTTGTCACACCTAGAAGTGATATGTATAATTGTGTCACGAGTATGCTATTTGTCATGACTAAGCTCTCCGAAACTTGTTCAAGAAATATCAGGGTTTGTTACTTGAAATTCTAATCTTCAGAAGTCAGAAAGAACACACCCCTGTTGATTGAGAGATCACAAGACGCGTTAACTCTTGACTGAGTATAAAATGTGAGTATATCTATATGCATATATAATGTATATATATAAAGTACATCTATGTGTATAGTTCAGGCAGAGTGAAGAAAGCAGGGCTCTCTTCTTTGCCCTGCGCTTTAGAACACACCATATGTTGGTATTGCTTAAGGATGGCACGGAGGACAAAGGGTTAAGAGGGTGTTGAAGAAGGTCAGAAACCCCCAGTGGCTAACTCCGCCCTCAACTCTGAGACTCCCAAACCCCCAAAGCATGCCACAGAGACCCAGATTCACACCCCAGCTGTGCCTAGAAGGTGGCAGTTTCGCTACCACCGCCATCTAATATATGCCCAAACTCACGCCCGCATGAATTCACAGGTAGCTGATTTCTGCCAAGCCTCGTGGCCCATTCCTTTCACTCCCTCCTCCTCAATTTCTATTTAAACCCACAATACTGTTACAATAAAGATTTGGTTTTGGTGATTGGGACTTCTTGCCATGGATGCTTCTTCTCCCGGGACTGCACTGTAACACATGGGGAACCTAGCTGAACACATAGAGCTCTGGCACTTCCACAGGCTCTCAGGCCCACGGACATGCCTCCATGGGTGCCCGGTTTCGGGTCTCCCGCCACCGCCACCGATACAGACCCACTGCAGCCATCATCCCAGCCAGGGGACAGAAGCGGCCCTGGGAA
The DNA here is from genome assembly GCA_004024765.1 of Zapus hudsonius. NCBI lineage: Eukaryota > Metazoa > Chordata > Mammalia > Rodentia > Dipodidae > Zapus > Zapus hudsonius. The sequence continues at coordinate 21,219 of PVHP010022712.1, forward strand.
ACTCCAGCCCAGACTCAGACCAGCACCTTTTTCTTTTTTTTTATTAAAACAACAACCACACTTCTGTAGGAGTCAACATCCTTACATCGTATGTAATTTCCTCTGGGTCTAGCTCAGTGACATTCTACTTCTTGCCCTTATCTGTCTCCTAAAGCCAGATTGATACTGACACCTGGGAAGAATAAGGCAACACTTTTCAGCTGTTCAATCGGAGTGTTGCTCCTACACCACACAGAAGAGGCCACACACATGAAGCAAATTAAGATGAACTAAAACATGAAAACCATAGAAACTGGGCTCACAATCCCTCCAGCCAGCCCTCTGCTCACGCCGTGGAAGCTGTGCCTCTCCAAGGCAAACCTGCCCTCTTCTCTAACCAAACACCTGACATCTGAAAGTTTCAATAATTGGGCTGAGGAGGCTGCTTGCAGTTCAGCATGAGGGGCTCTCGGGCTGTAAACCACCAAGTTCAACTCTTCAGAACTCACATAAGAAGTTGAGCCTGGCCCCACCCACTTCTACCACCCCAGTCCATGGAGGTGGGGTGGAGACAGGAGAATTACTGGGGCTCCCTGAGGGACAGCTGCGTCTCACTCAGAGAGAGACACTGACTCAAGGAAAAACACAGCATTCTCCTCTGGCCTCTGAACACACGTGCACGGGGTAGGTATGCATCTGCACACACATGTACGTACACACACGCATGCACACACGCACGCACGCATGCACGCACACAGAAAGCTTCAATAATCAGCTCATAGTCACTAGAGTGATCTCTTCTCACCTCTGGAGACCCCTCCCTCCTCGTAGAACCCCTCCCTCAAGTTCTTAATAAACTCAAAATTTCACCCACGTTCATTTGTCAAATTCATTCGTCAAGAACCTGGAAGGCCACAGACTCCGTGGAAGCTCTGTGTGGCCATGACCATCAGGCACCTCAGTGCCTGAGTCACCGCTCTCCCAGGGCTCTCAAAGGCACCCCCAAATTCCCAAATCACCACGTAATGTCAGCTTCAGCCCTCCGCTCTGGGCAGCTGGGCACCCTGCAGATGCCCGAATGGCGGAGGCTTGTCTACCAGCCTGTGTGTCTCCTTTGCTAAAGCACTGCTGAGGACACAAACCCAGAAACAGGTCACCTCGACCTCAGACAGCCAACTTGACCCTCACTAAGAGACAACACTGCCTCATCTTCCTCTCAGGATTGACAAGCTCAGACCCACACTCTGGCTGAGTGGATGCAATGGCCAAGAACCCATGGCTGGAATTTGAGAAAGTTCCTAGGAAGAGACATCCCTGGGTATGAGACACAGAAATTTTGTGAAAATGTGGGCTCAGCTACAGCAACAGCACTTTAAGCAATCACAGCTGTGAACTTGGACGAGTTCCCAGCCTTGGCCGCTTCGCTTTCTCACCTTGTAATGGTTTTTGCATAGTTTACAATTATTTTTAATGGCTTTACTGGAACTGGATGGCCACATATAGCTTAAAGCTATCACTCACATTTAATTATAATACATCAAGCTTGTCTTTTATCCATGTAGCCTGTTACCAGCCCCGAAGGACTTTCTCATGTTCTAAATTCTATTAGCTCAGAACCTGCACTTTAAGAAGAAGGATTATGGGCCCTGAGATGACATTGCTTCTATCTGTTACGTTTATTGTAATTTTATGTCACAGAATCTGACCTCCAAAACCCAACCCCGAAAATTCTAGCAAGCTTGATGCACTTAATGCCCAGCCGCCAAGAGCTCTGACCTCCCAAGGACAGCCGCATCCCTCCATCTCTGCCCGTTTATCTGCCTGGACTTGCTCTCTTGGCCTCACTAACCCCAGCGACAAAGCCTTCCCACAGGGGGCTGGGCTTACAGACTGTGATGGCTAAATTTATTGTCAACTTGCCTTGTTTAATAATCTACAGTCATCTTGGGCAGGTCTCTGAGCTTGCCTGCAGAAAGGATTGACAAAAGGAGGAGGTTCCTCCTTTTGAGTTGCCCTTCCCCCAAGTGGGCCTTCCAGAAGAGACTGGATACAAGAAAGCTTGGGGGGAAGGAAAACTTCCTTCTTCTTCCTTCCTCCCCGACTGGTGGTGCTGGTTTGAGACTTGAACTCGCATCCTGCTCTCCCGCCCCCTTCCTGGACATCAGAACCCAGTTTCCTCGGCCTCCCATTGTGGACTGAAGAGCAGCCGCTCCCCAGGGAGCCATCACGCCTTCAGGGCTGGATTGGGATTGCTGAGACATCCAGCCACGTGGACTGAACAGTTACTGGTTCCTTCACCTGTGGGCCTGCAGACTGCTATTGTTGGACTGTCGTAAGCTACCCCAATAAATTCCCTTTTACTATAATCCATTCTCTCAACTCTGTTTCCTCTAGAGAACCCTAATACACAGACCATGCGTGGCTGTGCCCAGCCATTTACATGGGTCCTGGGATCAAACTCCAGTGGTCTCTCAGCCTCCTCGGACCCTCATGCTTGGAAGTGCTCTCAACTGCTGAGCCATCTCTCCAGCCTCAAAGTTGCCTGAACCCTTGGGTATGAAAAAGAAACTGACAGAGAGACAAGCAAGGTAGGAGGAGAGGCCTCTAGGAAGACACAGTCAACAATGTAAGTCCAATGTTCCTGACCCCAAGCCTTTAGGGAAGAAGGCCTGGGGTCCTCGTATCTCAGAATTCCCACAGAGGAATGGCATTAACAGCTCTTATGGTGTTCCTAAATACACTGAGCTCAAGAACCTTAGTGCCCTGTTGAAATAAGCACAGCCAGGGCCACAGGTAGGAAGACAACATGGATCTCTGACTCCTACGTCATCAGGACAGTTGAGGATGCAGAGATAAAGCAGGGACAGAGAGGGGAGAGGGCAGGTGGATAGAAAGGCTGGGGGTCATAGTGGGGACTGAAGAGTACCTGAGGAGGGAATTAGCTACAGGGAAGACAGCTCCCTTTCCCACTTCCTTGTGGAGGGGAGAAAGTGCCTGTTCCCACTGAGTTTCCTGGTACTGGGCCCCAACACCTCTGAACATCTACTTCAACTATTTTGTGTGTGTGTGTGTGGTATGGTCTCACTCTAGCTCAGGCTGATCTGAAATTCACTCTGTCATCTCAGGGTGGCCTTGAACTCATGGCAATCCCTCTACCTCTGCCTTCCAAGTGCCGACATTCAAGTCAGGAGAGCCACTTGGGAGCAAGAGAGAAGGGACTCGGAGGTGGAAAGTCAAGTGGCAGGAGATGGTCTGAGATGAGGAGGGAGACAGAGACCCTCCAATTGCCTTGTGTTTTTAGGAATGTAGGAGGCTGAGAGTCGTGGTGGTCTGCATAGGGAATGTCGCCCATAGCCTCCTGTGTTTGGGGCTAAGCCGCATCCTGAGTCCCCAGCTTTGGGAGCCTTCGGGAGGTAGAGCCTTGCTGCAGGAGGTGTGTCACGGAGGTAGACCTTGAGGTAGAGTAGTCCTCCCTAGCAGGTGTCCACTAGGGAGCTCACTCTTACTGACACCTCCTGCTACAGTGGCAAGATGGGATGCCCAGCCCCTGCTCTGCCATGCTTTTCCTGCCGTGAGTAAACCTCCTCTCGGGACTGTAAGGTGCAGTTAACCCTTTCTTCCCACCAGCCACCTCTGCTGAGGTGTTTCACTCCAGCTAGGAGAACACAGCTCCAAAGAATAACGAATCCATCTCAGATTCAAGGCTCCTGCAGCGGATTCTCCAACTATAACTATTGGTCCAAGTTCCTTTCTTTAGTTCGACTCAGGTAACGCGTGTTGTGTAATAAGAAATGAGTGGGGTTTGTGACCTTCCGTGTAGCCTGACGGAATCACTACTCATGTCATGCTTTCTATGTGCCAACCACTGTTCTGTGAGCTTCGCGGCACCTCAGGAGAGTTACTATCATATCTCGTCTTACAGATGAATACATGGAGACCCGAGAGGAAGTTTTATCTCCCTTATGGTGATGGGTGGCACAGAAACTGGACACGGATACAAATCACTCAATGTTCTGGAAGCCGCATAGGTTTACTCTGGATTGGAGGCCCATCGGATTTAAGCAGTTAATGGTGCCCTCACTGATGAAAGAGCAAACCTTCAGATATTAAGACTAAATTATTGTAATTAATCCTCAAACATGATGCCTCAAAGTCTAAACACCAGTAGGCATCATATATTTTTAGCATTTTGCGAATAGAAATCCTCTTATAATATTAACTCTGTTGTTCAACGTTAGGCAGTTATATAAGTTTCTAGAAATTCACAATACATAAAAATAGAGGCTCCTCAGGCTGGAGAGACGGCACAATGGTTAAAAGCACTTGCTTGCAAAGCCTGATGGTCTGGGTTTGATTCTCCAGTACCCACATAAGCCAGATGGACAAAGTGGCAAATGTATCTGGAGTTCGTCTGCATTGTCAGGAGGCCCTGGCACGTCCATGCTTACTTTCTCTCTCCCTCCCTCCTTGCAAAACAATAACAATTTCTTGTAAATAGGGGATCCTCCTGTCATGGTCCCACATGAGACAGTGAGGGTCCTATTTTAGGGCATGCGCCTCTTCAAAGAGGAATTTCTTTTTTTTTTTCAAATCTTTATTGTCCAAAATTAGATACATTGAATGAGCAAATATTGTGTTGATATTCCCATTTCCCTCCTCCCTGTCCCCAATCCACTGGGTATCCTCCTCGGTGGGCACACTGGATCAATCCATGTGGCAAGGGGTTATGGATAATACAGGAGGCAGCCAGGTTTTCCCCCACCTTTATGTGTTGTTGCTGAGGGGAGTTCAAAGAGACATTTCTAAGGATGGTTTACCTATACCTAACTCCATGATGCAGGAATCTGAAAGATTCTAGAACAAATTCAGGTATTAACTTCTGCAATGATTACAATCCTTTGGGGGGCTATTCTGAAGGTACAAGTGCTCTGACCAACACCCCTTCCAGGCTCATCCATCCTGGGTGGAGAATAGCCATCATGAGGGGCTACATATTGGGAACTGGGGACACCAGGTTGGATGTTCCTCTCCTGTGGCTGGCCTACTCATAAATCTCAAGAAACTTCTAGAAGTGCTTCGTGGCTAAACTTTCTTAATAGCAAAAGTGAAATAAAAAAAAAAACAGTAAGAACATTAGGTTTTAATGTGTGCAAAGGTTTCCAGCACCATGCCCGGCTTGTTATAGGCAAGGGGACAACTGCATTTTACTGAGAGCTGAGCTCCCCTGGCCTGTCTGAACCAATCTTATTCTCGGTGTCTAGAATTTTAAGACGTGAATTGATTTAATAAAAAATGTACCCTACAAAACACTGGGTGATAATAAACCGCCGTTCAGGTTGTCCGTGTTCTTGCGATGGAAATGTTATTGTGATCCTAAACTTTTATTGCTTGTAGGAAAGAAAGGGGCCATTGAGTTTCCGTGGACTTGGGTCTTGATGTGTCTAAATGTATTCTATTTCAAACTGAGACCAAAATCTGGTTTTCTTCATAAAGGCCACAGGTTTGATTTTTTCTGGGTCAAAGGGCTAAGGAAATAGGCTCAATACTTCCCTTTAGCCTGGTGAACCAACGCTATTTGGACAAATATCTCGAAAATATTGAAGGTTAAATGTCACATGGTGTCCTGGACTGGATCTTGGAGGAAGAACGTTAGTATAAATACTGGTTAATGTGAGTAATGCCTGTAGTTTAGTTTATCATGGCAAAACTCATGCTAACTAATTTTTCTACTTCTGACAAATGCACTCAAGTTATGTAAGATTTAACATTGAGAGAAACTGGGAGACAGGTGTAGAAGAACTCTGTATTATTTCAAAATTATTGAAAATTTGAAAGTTTATCTTTTTTAAAATATTTTATTTATTCATTTTCAAGCAGAAAGGTACAGAGAGAGAGAGAGAGAGAGAGAGAGAGAGAGAGAGAGCGCATACCAGGGCCACCACCTTGTGGGTCTGGCATATGTGGGTCCTGGGGAATTGAACCCAGGGCCTTGGGCACTGGAGGCGAGTGCCTTAACTGCTGAGCCATCTCTCTCCAGCCTGAAAGTTTATCTTTAAAACTCATTGAGGACAACTAAGTTTGTACTGGCCAAGGAAGGAGTTTTGAATGCAGAAGGAAGGAGGCCTCGGCTACAATCTGTAGCGTGTCACTGGGATTGGAGAGCGTGCAGGGTCACTTCAAGGTCAGAGCATCTGACGTGAAAGAACCCTGGAAGTCACAGTGCTTGAAGCTGGCTGGAGCTCCCTGGGTCTTTGGGAGATTTCCTGGCTCGTGCTTGGGATAAGCTAACCAGAGCCCTGTCAATGACGGGACAGGGTGGTGACCAGCCAGGAATCACAGCAGTGTGGAAGTGGGAGATAGACTGTCACCAGAGCAATAGGGAACATGTGGCACCCAGGACGGGCTGAGGCCATGTCGTCGGGAGGTCACGCCATGGGGCGCTGCGTCCTATGGGTTAAGGGGACAGGAGCAAGGCTGTGGAGCAAAGCAGAGCTTGCAAAGCTCAGAGTTCCTCAGCCATGATGGAGGCCAGGAAGCTTGCAAGACAAGCCCCAGAGCCTCAGACCTCTCCACCTGCATCCTCCACCTTACTCTGACACAAATCTGCTCGGTGTCACCTCTCAACTTCAGGCAACATATCTAGTTAGGATGCAGGGAGAGCACTGTCAAGTCGTAGAGAAGCCGTCTCCAAAGTCGCTTCCAGTGACACCACGTTCCTACTTGACATCTACGTCCAGGAGCCCAGGAGAAGCAGCTGAAGTAATCACCCTCACTCATACCAGCCAAACTCCAAGTTCAGTAACCATCAGCAAAGAGCTCGGTACCCCAGCTGCCCACGTTAGCAGGACTCAGCACTCTCAGGCCCGCCTATCAGGTGGGAGGCCAGCTTTTCCCATGTGCAAACCCCAGGCATGTCTCTCAGAGGAATGAACCCCAGGAGCACAAGT
>PVHP010022713.1:7954-28211 GCA_004024765.1 Zapus hudsonius
GAGATTATCCAGAGGCATGGCCAGGAGAACCTGGCTGAATACTAGGCTATCCATGGTCCCCTGTCACAAGGACTGATCCAGACGACCCATGGAGGAGGTTATCCAGTGGAGGGGGGAGGGGAGGGCAGCGGGGAATTGGGGATAACAACTCATTGTTTGCCCACTAAATGTTGTAACTCATTATGGACAATAAAAAAAGGAAAAAAAAAAAAGAACTCTTTGGGGAGAGACCCCACAGCCGAGCACCTGCCCTACTGAGTGGCCTGTAAGCTCCAGGGCTGCAGCTTCCAGAGTTGTCACCTGTGCTGGGTGGACTTTTCAGCACTGCAGGTGCCTAGGACTCACTCCTGCTCCTGTAAGCACCCCTCACTCTGCCCTGTAAGTAACCCCCGTAACCCCACGGGATCACCAAAACTGCTATTAGTGCAATCGTGCTTCTTAGTCTGTCATCAGTGCCCTATCTAAGGTGAACAGATGTGTGTGTGCATCTCCCCAGGAAAGAAGTTTCACATGACAGTAACATACAGGAAACATGGCCTTGAACCCACACTTGTAGCAGTGATTCCCAAAGCTCGGGCAGCACTCTGCAGTTTGAGCTATTTCATGCATTTCTATTGCAATGTCATTGGGCCACACATTATCCCCATATAGAGATGGCAAAACCAAGACACAGAGTGGCTGATCATCTCATAATAGGAGACGTTGTCTATAAGGGACCTGTGTCCAAGGCACTGAACACCAGACCCGTTAAATAGCCACTAGGTGATATTGATGACAATATTTCATTCATGAATTGGAAAGTCCACGAATAAGACTGCAGGCTGGCTCAGGCCACACATATGGCACAACCCTCCCTGTGTGAAGCAACCCACGGTGCGTTACCCTTTCTGTGAATGCTGGTTTGAGGACCAAGGGTGCAGGAGAGAAACCTGTCTATTGTCCCAATCTGTGACACCTTGTACTCTGTGCAACACAAACCCTGAACCTAGGACTTGGCACAGGCCCCGGGTCTTGGTGGGGCACACACAGCAGTGTGTCAGGAACATGGCCTTTGTAGTCAGGCAGACAGATTCCAGTTCTAATTCCTCACCTCGTTCTGTCAGACAGACACCTTAGCTTCTGATCTCAGCCTCCTCCCTAAAGTAGGGGGAGTCTGCTTTTCAATCGGGTAGAGAGCTGATGGGAGATGCCCTGTGTGAAACTGCAGACTCTTACTGGGCACATGAAGCACGACTCCCCTCCCCCACAGGACCCTGGCCAGCACTCTCCAATGGCACCCATCTAACATGCTCTCAGATGGAACCACTAAAGGGTCTCTGTGCAGTCCAGCGTGGAGGACTGTGATAAACACACATCACTTGGTACTAGCGGTCAACCAGACACCGTGTCCCTGGATGACTTTTCCCCAAGGTCACTGGCAGGCAGGTGGGTGTGGATCATGAGGTTCCACTAGGCAGCACCTCTCCCGTTTCTTCACCAATCTGTCCTTGCCTTTCCCAGTGAGAATGTCACTCCTCTGGCTCGTCTCTGTTCCTGCCTCAGCCCTGCTTAAGGAGCTGACTAGACACAGAGCCAAGCCAGGGTCATGGGAGAATCCTGTCCTCTTTAGAGGACCAGAGAAAGCCAAGCTTCAGAAGGATGGTGGGATGGTGAGAACAAAGCCACCAGCTCTCTCTTCCAGGTGCTCAGGGTGGATGACTCATGCAGCTCCTCTTCTGGGTGCTGGGCTTCTCTAAGGTGAGTAGATTTCTCACAACAGTACTCTGCCTATCTTATTTTATTTTTTTTACATTAAAATTTTTTTACTTATCATCTGCTCTGAGAGACCTGGTATTTTCTGCTTTGTATTCTATTCCCAGTATGGTACCTAGGGTGCCCTCAGTGTTTATTTGTGGAATAAATGAATTGAAACATGTCAGTATTCAGTGCTGGGTCAGGAAGATATTGATCATGGAAGAGTACCTCTGGCCTCGGAACATGAAATCACTACAGTTTCAGTGTTATGAGAGAGGGGCTTGGCTTAGGACCACAGGAACTTTTGATAACTCTCCACATCAGGAAAGCCCTTGAGTCTTGACATGAGCTGTTCAGAGAGTAGAGAAAGAAGGCTTTTCAAAACTTAGCTGAGAGACTGCAACAGTGGTTCGGGTAGGTTCACAGGGATGAAGTGTGCATCCATGGCATAGGTTCACGGCAGGGTGGCTACACTGCCCACTGTGCTCTCCTGCCTACAGCCAAGCCGAATGGCCTCAGGTCAGTTTTAGCACTGACCCAGGCAGCATATTCGGATGTTAGTGGGCAGCCCAGCGCTCTGGGGTCTCCAGGTCTACACGGCCTCTTCTGATGCCTCTTGGTTTCTTCCCCAGTGTCCTCATGCCGTGACCAGAGGCTGTCCTCCTGGACATCCCTGTCTCAGCTAAGAGGCAGGTGAACCAAATGTTCCTACTCTGGAGCACATGTGCACCTCCCCCTTGAGACCTAGGGACCAGGAGTTCTGGCAGGGTCTTTGTGGCCTAGCGGCTGTGTACTCTGAGGTTCAGTGGCTTTTCTGGCTAACTTCAACTTGTGCTTTGAGGAGGCTCAAGGATTCTGTCCCAGAGGCAGTCACGACTAGGAATTCTGACAAGGATTTCAGATCTGAGTGGGTGGGGACAGCTACGTGACTCATGTCAGTGAGGTTTACGTCACCAGCAGAGCAGTCCTTCGTCTGCTTGGAGATGCTCACAGCTCCCTATGGTAGGACTGTGCCTCAGCAATGTTACTCAGGATGCCTTCTGTATAGATCAGGCTCTGGCTGGAAGCCGGGCTGCCTAAAACTAAATAGGCTAATACTTTGGCCTCTCATGTCACAAGGCCACAGAAACAGGAGATAAAGGGGACAACCCTGAGGTGTTTTTATACTGACCCTCTGAGTGTCACCTGCTTTTCTGAACAAGGAAGACAAGGAGACCCAGAAACAAACCAGTGTACAATCAAAACCAGGAGAGTCAAACTGGGACTGACAGTCCTAACAGTTTCCCAACTAAGGGAAAACCAAGGTCAGCATGACCTGGACTCATCCTCACTGACAGCTTCCTCAAATCCTTCTTGGAGACCCCAAATCCTCCTTGGAGAGCCATCGGTGACACCCAAAAGACACACTTGTTTAAATCTTGGCTTTATACCAGGTCTTAAACACTCAGAGAGAAATTTATAACCAAGGATATATGCTAACTACAAATATCAAAAATAAAAAACCAAACAAGGATCTAAATCAGGTTGGCTCCTACTCCTAATAGTTCTAACCCTATGACTAAATGTCATAAGCCTCCAATCATCAGAATGATTCCTAACAGGATGGGATCTAAAATAAAATATATACTGGACTGCTCCCACTGACACTAAAGGGGTTTTGTGACACCAATCTCTGTCCCTGGCTTGCCCCAGGAAAGATTGGAAATTATATTTTAAATTTTCCCTAGATACAGGGAAGACCAGGTAAAAACACCTTAACATGCTCAACTAATTTACAAGTTTTTATATACAGGCAAACTAGGAAGGTTTTCCAATATTATCATCATCTAGTCTGTTTTATTTTATCCATTGGAAAAGATATTGCTAAGGAAATTCCCCTTAATTCTAAATTCAAATGATGACAAAGAAAATCACAGGGCTCTAAATGCCCTCATAGCTGCCCAAGGTAACACTTGTGCTGTTAATAAGATTAAATGCTATCTATCTATCTATCTATCTATCTATCTATCTATCTATCTTATATATAAATATATTTATCTTCTTAATAACTCTCATAATATATGTCATATACTTTACAAGCCATACAGAAACTGTCTCAGACCATATCAGATGCTACGATGCCATTCAATAAACAATTCTGGGGATGGATCGCGAGTTTCCATGGTGGACAGCAATCCAACCCATTGACACTGAACCACTATCCACTGGACACCCTATATAAAATACTCCCCACTTCTGGGGGAGATACCCCACATAATCTTGGAAATATAATATATGGCTCGTGGATCTCTCTCTTGGGCCTTAGATAGGGACCCTCCCCTCTCTGAGAGATACCCCCAGCTGCCATAACTTCGTGTCCTATTCAGCAGGAAATAGATAAGAAAGAGATTTCTTCATCCCCATTTCCCAATAGCAGGTGGGGTGTCCTCAAGAGAGGGGGCAAAAATATGTGAGAGTTTAGGAGTGAGACCCCACACGATGTTGCCAAACTCTTCCTTGACCCCTCCCCAGTCAGAGCTTTGCCTTGCCTCTTACAGGTTCAAAATGGATATTGTTAATTCTTGTTTCTTAAACATCTATGTACTTCTTTCTGGCGCTTTGATTTTCTTAAACATGTACGTACTTTCTGGTGGTCCCCCCCCCCAAATTCCATATCCCAGTACTCTAACAGCAGTTAGGGTTATTTCTTCAGAGGGGGCATTGTGGCAGGTCATGCAGCTCCAGAGACAGTCCCCCCCCTTGATTGGGAGGTGTCTATCTAGAGCTAAAACCTAGGTGCTAAAACTGATTGGTCAGATATAAACCAATCAGCTGTCTCTCTGACTCACCTGGGGAAAACTTAAATTAACTTTCCTAGAAGAAAACGCTCTCTTCCCCACATGGCAAGCTGGCAAATGGACCCCTGACTCCCCAGGGAGCGGTGAGGTCTCCCCAGCCCCCACCACAGCCTGTGGTGAGGGGCTGGATTTCTCTTCCACCTGAATCTTTTCTTCTCATGATCTTTCCCCTTTCTGCTTGTTTAGCTGAACATCATAAGTTCTGTTAAAACTCACCACGTCTTCTCCCCACACTGGTGGCTGGAGAACTCTGTAACTCCCCATGTTCCCTTAATAATATGATTTTATAAACCTCACAGACCACGTGGTGACTGGGCGGCTTTCTTATCTAATTCCCCCTTCCCTTAACTGATTAATCTAGAATAAATGTGTAATAAAAATACTTATTTCTGTCCCTGTGTCTAATTCTTTTGCATTAGAGGACACGACAGGGGGGGGGGTGCAGCGGTAAAGACCCAGATATGGCTGTGCCAAAACTTCCCCGTTACAGTTTGAAGATTCATCCAAGCAGCGTGTGGTTGGCTGGGATAGGCCCTGAGTCAGGAACCCTTTCATAAATGGTCACAGAGCTGAACTGAATCAACATCCCAGTTCTTCAGCTACAGTTTTTTTCTCAGTAACTATTTTAAACTTTGTTAGGAAAACCTTCCCCTGGGATCTGAGGTGAGGCGGGGCAATTGACCACCTTTCCTGGTTGTCTTAAAGGAGAGCCCAGCCTCTCCCAACCCTAAGTCCTTCTAGAGTGATAGCCAGGTCTAGTCCAAGGAGAACAAGAGACCCTCAAGGTCACCAAGGAAGAGAGTCCCAAGAGGACAAACGGAGGAAAGGCAGGCCTGGGAGGGGACTGGACCACCTGGAGCTCTGGTGTCACAGAAGGGTGAGGAGGGAACATGGGGAAGGACAAGCTACTTAAAGGAGCTTCCACCCTGGAAGGACAACAGAGACCTATGTCAGTTCTCAGTGGATGCATAAATGAGTAGGCTCTAAGGTATGAGTCATAGAAAACCATGATGAAACAAAAGGAAATTATCTTGTCTTCTATCAAATTCAGACATATGTCCCCAGTTTGCAACACTCAGAGAGCAGCAGAAGAGAGACTCTCAGAGTGCTCCCTGCTCGGCCACCGAGTGCCCATGTTGTGACCTTGGGCAGGCCATGCCCTTGGCTGGACTGGATGGGTGCTTTGCAGATCTGGCTGTACCTCACATGCCTGCAGAGTGGGACCACCGGATGGGACTCCACCAGTGACACCGAAGGGCACTGCACCAATGACAGGCACAAAACCAGCCTGTACAGCACGCTCTCAGAACCAGCACTGACTAATGACCGTGAGGTCACTGCCACTCTGCTGTCCCCTGTGTGCACTTGTCCTATGGGCGAGCTGAGCACCCAGCTGAGCACCACATACCTGAATACCTCTCTACCTGCACCCACACTCCCAACCCTCTTGCATGCTACCAGAAACTCTGGGAGGAAAGACCCAATAAGTCTTTCAGCCCTTGGCCCCTGAAGGTTTAATGAAAAGGCCGACAAGCCCTACATCCTTTGGGGGTCCTTTGACCTTGGCTTGCACAAAACATTGTCTCTCTGTCTGGAGTGGGGCACACAAAGCCCAGAAATGTATAGTGAGCATTTCCTGTCTGTGGGCTCTGACAGGGGCAGCCTGGCCTCCTCTGCTCCCAGGGCTGGGGTCCACGCAGGGTCACAGAGCATCATGGGGGGTGGGGTCCTCACATGGTTTCCTCAACCATCAGTGCTGTATCGTAACCTGGCCTGGTTTTATGGCAGAGCATAAAACATGAAGATTAACGGACTGGACCATTTAAGAAACTGAAAATATGGAAAAATAAACTCTAGATGGGCTGATAGGACCAAGCAATTGGCGCATTTAGCTTTTGGAAAGGCCACATCTTAACCCACTCTGTTTTGTGGAACCTTGGTCCTTCAACAGCATCTGGAACCCATGACTGCAAGTGGAAGTCCCAGAGGGACTGAGCAGATCAGGCCAGCCATGGTGGAGACCACGCTCCAGGTCTGGTGCTGAGTGGGGTGAAGCCCCCCCCCAGCCCTGCAGGGATGCTGCCCTCTGAAGCCAGATGGACAAACTTACAGCTAAAGCACTCTGCCGAGGGGGAGGCTCACCCAGTCAGCTCGACAGCAAGTCTGAGCACAAGCTCAGAGAACCTTTCAGAGTCATAGTCTGTCAGATTTGGAAATACAACCGTTCCAGAGAGCTGTTGAAGATCGCGGAGTTAATACATAAACTTAAGACTGGACGGCTGCTCAGTCAAGGTAAATTTTGTTTCCTGTGGGGATGATCCTCGCGGTGGCTCTAGAAGGAAGGAGCTGGAATTAGGGTAAAAGACGAAGGGTTTAGGTGAGGGCGTTTCATACATGGCACTTGTCCCGGCCCCGCATGCCTTCCGAGACAGACCAGGGTTTCTGGGATGCCAGTCCTAGTGGAAGGGGCCACGTCCAGGAACTGTGACGCGTGGAAGGTGCCATCTCATGACACCCTGTGGCAGCCCGAGGAGGTGGGCACAGGCACTGTTCTCATGGTTCCCAAGATGAAAGCACCCAGAAAAGTTCATTCACAAGGAGATGCTCTGATGACCCAATCCACGCAGTCCATTTCTGCCCTGCCCATGTTCTAGGCCATTCTGCCTAGAGAATTTCTTGAGTTTGAGACAAGCCAAGCTTATCTCAGGACATGCCAGTCATTTGCTTGACCTAAGCCCATGTCCATCAGCATGAAGTTTGTCAACCGAGGCCATTCCTGAGGCATGCCTTTGCGTGTGTCTGTGAGAGCATTACTAGAGGATTCACGGGAGGAGTGTGTCGGGAAGATGCGTCATAAACATGGACAGCCCGTGCCCTAGGCTACAACTATGGACTGGAAAACGCAAAGGCAGAAGGATGACAAATGAGGACCAGCGTTCTCCTTCACTGCTTCCTGGCCCAGAACTGTGAGCCAGCAGCTCCTGCAGCCACACCCCAAGTGATAGACTGCACCCCAAACAAGCCCTTCCTCCTGTCTGTTGTGTCTGTCAAGTATTCTGACAGAATGACAGGTGACAGATGGTAACTAATACAATCAGCAACATCTCTGAAGAGCTCAGGGCAGCACCAGGAAGTGGAGATGCTCTGGTCTGGGAGAGGCAGGACGTCAAGAGTTGTGTAGAGGATCCATAGGGAACCCTGCAGAAAATGACGGTATGAACAAGGGATCCACAGCCACAGCCATTCAATCAACACAGGGGAAGCCAGTGAGACAGAAACCAACGATTCTCGACACAAAACCCCCTAAGCTCACAACATTAAAGCAGCCTTAATACCCACCACGACTCAGGGAACTGAGCGGAAGATGGGTGGAAAGATTGTGAGAGCCCTGGTGGGGAGACTATCAGAGACTTGGCAGCCCTCAGTAACAACACACTTGGGCCAGGAGAACCCCACTGAAGACTGGGCTATCCATGGTCCCCTACCACAAAGACTGATCCAGAAGGCACACGGAGGAGGATATTCAGCTGACTGAGGATGCGGAAGGGGGGCAATGAGGAATCGGGGATAACAACTCATTGTTGGCCCACTAAACAATGTAACTCATTGTTGTGGTCAGCTTCCTAGTTGCTGCGCAGAAAGAACCCAAGCAAAAGTGGCTTGTGGAGGAATGGGTTTATTTGGCTTACAGACTCTAGGGGAGACTCCATTCTGGCAGGGAAGGTGATGGCATGAGCAGAGGGTGGACATCACCTCTGCCACAGCACTGCAAACAGCGGCAGGAAGGTGTGCCAAACACTGGCAAGGGGAAGCTGGCTTATAACCCCATAAGCCCGCCCCCAACAACACAGCTTCATCGAGGTTGTAAAACCCAAACTGCCATCAGCTAAGGATCGATCATTGAGAACACATTCATTTGTTTGTGGGGGATACCTGGATCAAACCATGACACTCATTATGGACAATAAAAAAATACTAAAATAAAAAAACAAGAGTTGTGTTAAAAGGGGAGACTGGTCGCCACTCCACAGGTGGAGAGGAATGACACGCAGCAGAACCTTGGTCCAGACCAGAGGGCCTGTGTGACGCGAGCATGGGGACTTTGGTTATTGGCATATCCAATGCCTCTGTGAGTATGTGGAAGTCACCAGTGACCCTGCCAGCCACTGGTGACCTCAAGGCCCAGCGCGGGGAAGGAGGAGCAGGAATGCACAGGGCTCTCAGGGATCATCAGGAAAATTCTGGAGATCATGGACTCCGAGTGGGTGACTCACAAGCTGCTCCCTCCCACCCACGCAGAGCTCCATGTTTTCTCTCAGAGCCCATCAAAAATGACTCATGACTGCTCTGCTCACCACAGCCAAGACATGAAGCCAGCCTAGAGATGAATGGACAAAGAAAATGTAGTCTACGTGCACAATGGGGTTTTATTCAGCTCTAAAGAAAATGAAATTCCGACATTTGCAGGAAAATGGATGGGACTGGAGAGCATTGGATGTTAGGGGAATAAGAACAAAATATATTAAGTAAAATGATATATTTATGAAAATGCCACAATAAAATGTTACTTTTCATGCTGACTAAAACAGTTCATAAAAAGGAGAAGCACTCTATGAAGACTGACCCGTGGAGGGTCCCACGGCTTGTGGGCATTGAGAACAGGGAGGAAGAGTCCCCCAGAGTGAGCAGTCTTACGCTTAAAGAGAGGATCCAAGAAACCGGAGTGACACGTGCCAGGCCTCCCGTCTTCCTGCTCGTGAGCACATCAACGCTTATGCTGCCGGCCGGCCTGGACATCGGAGTCCAGCTTCTCCAGCCTTCCAGTGTGGACTGGAGACCAGCAGCTCTCCAGGAATCCTCCAGGCCTTCAGTGCCAGAGGGGACTGCCGAGGCCTCTAGCCTCGTGTCATAGAGCGAGGAGGTACTGGGTTCTTGGATTTTCAGCCTGTACACAGCCATCATTAGACTGCGGGTTCATAGTGTGTAAGCCAATGAGATAAACACCCTTTGTAGCATCCTGTCAGGCTCCTCGAGAGAGAGTCCTGACCAATGCAGAGCACCTTCTGTCACAGGCCACCCTGGGGCCTGAAGGACCCCCAGATGCTCACTCCTCTGTCTTCAGGAACACGAGACAAGGCAGCTTGGTAGACCCAAGGCCCCATCTCTGCTGGAGCTCCCTTGGCACTGGATTCAAGTCCCCAGCATCATTCAGCCCTGGCAGGTGCCCCTGGATTTCTGCACAGGCGCCTTAGGCCCCAGACATTGCACCAGGGGCCATACTTGCCAGTTTTTTGCTTTGTGCTCTTGGTGTGGTATTGAAACGTGCTCCTTCCCACCCACCTGCCCACAACACTCCATGCAGAGCCTCAGGATGAGACCTCACTCGGAATAATGTTTTTACAGATATGAGGTAAGGGTCTTGGGATGATCTTATCCTATATTAAGAGTGAGCGCTAAACCCAGTGGTGGCTGTCCTTGTGAGGGGACTCAGAGGAAATGGCCATGGGGATGGAGGTAGAGACTGGAGTTCTGTAGAGAGAAGCCAAGCTGTGGGGAGGACAGCTGACAGCTTCCCGAAGCTAGAAGCATGAAGTAGGCCCTCCCTCAGAACCTCCAGAAGGGGCCTGTGCTGGTTTTGGACTTCTTGCTGCAGAACCTGTTTTCTGAAGCCACCGTGTTGGCAGTTGGCAGTTGGCAGTGTGTAACACAACGGAACAGCACGGGAGTCCATTAGGGTCCTTCTTTGTGGCCATCTCCTGTGAGGCCCTGTCCAAAGCTTAGCCACTTGCTCAGGGGTCTCTGGCTTCAGATTATGCATCTAGGAGCCCGTGCCCTTGCCCACCCCGCCATGTCCTGGCTGCAGACTCAGGATGCTGCTAGAACTTTCTAAGCCTGCCCTATCTGATGTACATGATGCTTGTTCAAGGCCTCCTGGGCGGATCTGAGAAGGCTGAGGAGAGGCACCTGGCACAGTTACCTTTGTGTTGCTGGTACAAGGAGTCTGACCAGAAGCAGCTTGTGAAGGAAAGGGCTTCTTTTGGCTTACAGACTTGAAGGAGAGGTCCATGGTGGTAGGGGGAAACGTGGCATGACAGAGGATGGATGTCATCTCCTGGCCGACATCACACGCATGGGCAACAGCAGCAGGAGAGTGTGCTTTGGCCAGCTGCTGGGGGAAGGACCTCCATCTACTGCAGACAAACTTCAGATGCATGCGTGCAGTACCTGGGTACCAGGGAATCAAACCCAGGTCTTTAGGCTTTGCAGACAAGCACCTGAAGCACGGAGCCATCTCTCTGGCCACCCCCTCCAAGTTGCTTTTGCCAACTACTTTGTCACAGCAATGAGAAAGTAATTAATACAGCTACCAAGTGGGACAGCTGGACAAAATGTGGTCCAATAAACCCTGGCTTATTTCATTTCCTTCGCCCTACTTTCCAAGGACTCAGCCACTATTCGGAGCCGGTTCACAGGGATTGGGTTAAATTATCTGGGACAGCCAGCGCAGAGAGCTGATGTTCCCAGCTGTCCCTCCCATGCCAGGAAGAGGTCCCCTCCCTACTGAAAACCAGCCAACGAGCAAGTCAATTAAGGCCCATTAGGAAGTGACAACCCAGACACCTTTCTAGAGGCAACGGCTGCTATCATTACCTTCTCATCCAGAGCTACCTGGAGCCACAAGCCAGATGCTGACAGAACACCAAGCAGGGCTGACACACTCCTGCATGTGGGGAGCTTCCTGCCCTTACTGCACCGTCTGAGTGGCCGTGAGCTCTGCGTGCCTCCCCTGCCATGATGAATGGCACCCTCTAAACCGCAAGCCAAAATCCATCCTTCCGCCCCCAAGTTGCCTCTGTCCGAGTCACAAGAACAGTAACTGTAATCAGCACTTATGTGAACGTGAAGATGTTGTGACCGGGTTGTCCACACTGCGCACAGCTTGCGTCTCTGCAGGTTTCAGGATTTATTCATTTATGTGTCCCGAAAGTTCCAGAAACTCACAGCAATGCTCTATGAAATGGAACTTTTTTCTGTAGAGGCTGGACGCGGACATCTGATGGTCCTGCTCTTGATTTCTGAAAGTACCCTTCCTGTCATGATAGTTTTTCTTCCCTCGTTTTCTGTCTTGTGAACATCCGTGAATTGAAATGTGGTACTGATATTTAATCTCATTACGTTGTCACCTTTCTTTGTTCTTTTTGGCTTGTCATTACCTTCTGAGTTCTCTGACTTTTTCTTCCAGGCTTTGTACGGTTGTAAATTTTCTGCGACTCTGTTTTTCGAAACATAAAGTTCTTTCTCATTTTTGATGATTTCTTTTTATAGCAGACTGCTTTGTTCCATGGATACAGCTACTTTCTGTTCTCTCTCTCTCTCTCTCTCTCTCTCTCTCTCTCTCTCTCTCCCAAGTCACAAGTCTCAAGTGTCAAGTCATGGTGCATGAAGCAGAGATGTGGAGCGAGGGTCCACACGGGGGCCTCATGGAGACCCCCTGGCTTCAGTGGTTTCCATCCGCTGGTGTCTTAGGCTCCAGGACCAGATTTTGCTCATGTTTTTCAGAGACAACATAATTTGCTCTTTATTTTATGTTTAGACGCCTGGGCTGTAGCTTCCTCCTCAGTTCCACCCTTCCATTCACTTCCCCTCTAAAAATGCGGGAAAATCACTCATCTTCTACTTGCCCCAAGCTTCCCCAGGTGTTTTGTCCTTGTGGGCTTCTGTTTTTTTTTTAACTTATTCAGTATTATTTCATTGAATTTTCACTAAAGCTAAGAGGCTGATGCTTCCATCCAATTCTCCAGGTTTAACAGAGATTTCTTAATTAAGTGCTGACCAGCTGTACTAGCCGTCCTTCCCAACCAGCTTAGAATCCAGAAATCATACAATAAAAATCACTATGTCATTTTAGTCAAGTTAAAGGGCAAGTAATGAAATGCAGAATTATTTGTAATTTGTTATTCTGACAAAATAACTCTTAGAAATTAATAAGAACCAAAGAAGAAACCGAGGAAGACACGAGAAGACCGAAAGACCTCTCATGCTCATGGGTCAGAAGAATTAATATTGTGAAGATGGCCACCTACCATGTGCAATACACAGAGTCAATGCAGTTTCTATCAAATTCCAGCTCTGTTCTTCACAGAAATGGAAAAAAAAATTTCTTAAAATTCATATGGAAGTACAAAAGGCCTCAGATGGCCAAAATATTTCTTCAGCAAAAACAATACTGCTGGTGGTATCGCCATACCTTATTTTCAGTTATACTGCAAAGACGTAATAACAAAAACAGCATGGCAACGGCACACAATCCGATACAGCAATCAATATAACAAAAGATCCAGGTAGAAGTTCAAGTAAACTATAGCACACACTGGAGAAAAGTCGGTATTTTCAACCAAAGGTGCTGGAGAAACCAGGTAACTACACAGGAAGAATGACTCCAGACCCTCTTCTGTCACCCTGCACAAAAGTCAACTCCGATGGTCAAGGACCTCAACATAAGACCTGAAACCATGAACGACTACAGGAAAAAGTAGAGAGAACACTCCAACGTACAGAATATGGAGAAACTTCCGGAATAAGACCCCAGGAGCCTGAGGGAATTAGACAAACACCCAACCAGTAAGATCTCATGAAACCAAAAAGCCATTGTACAGCTAAGCAAACCATCAACAGAGTCAAAAGTACAAACAACAGGGCTGGAGAGATGGCTCAGCAGTTAAGGCACTTGCCTCCAGTGCCTAAGGCCCCTGGTTCAATTCCCCAAGACCCACATATGCCAGACCCACAACGTGGTGGCTCTGGTGCTCTCTCTCTCTCTCTCTCTCTCTCTCTCTCTCTCTCTACCTTTCTGCTTGAAAATGAATAAATAAAATATTTTTTAAAAGTACAAACAACAGAATGGATAACATCTTTCTTTGCCAGCTATACATCTGACGAGGTTTAATAACTAGAATATACAAAGAACTCAAAAAACTAAACAAGAGAGTGTAAACTAGTACAGCCACTATGGAAATGAGCGCGGAGGGTT
This sequence comes from Zapus hudsonius, assembly GCA_004024765.1. Classification (NCBI taxonomy): domain Eukaryota; kingdom Metazoa; phylum Chordata; class Mammalia; order Rodentia; family Dipodidae; genus Zapus; species Zapus hudsonius. Next base: position 21,557 of record PVHP010022713.1, read on the forward strand.
CTCAAAGACATAAAAACAGATCTTCCATTTGACCCAGCTCTACCGCTCCCAAGCAAGCACTCTAAAGACTGCTGCTTACTGCAGAGACATCTGCTCAGCCATCTTTGTTGCTGCTGTGTTCAAGCAGCTAGGAGACAGAATCAGCCCAGCTGTCCATCACCTGATCACTGGATAATGAAGATGTGGTGCGTATACACAATGGAGTTTTTTCAGCTGTGAAGAAGGATGAAATTCATAGGAAAATGGATGGATCCGGAAAGAATTATACTAAGGGAGGTAACTCGGGCTCAGAAAGACAAAAGCTGCACAGGTCCTCTCTCATCTGGAGATCCTAGCTCGAAACAGATCTGTTTGTAAGTTGCAGTAAGCATCAGTAGTTCTGGTCAGGAAGCTAGAATGAGTCTTGGAGAGAAAGCAGGGAGGGATTAGGGTCGGGGTAGCAGACAGGCGAGTGGAGGGACAGAATACAGCGGGTGGACAGGTCTACGGGGGACAGCAGAAAAGGAAGGAGGGGAAGAAGTACACAAAACTAAAGATGGCACGAACAATTACCATAGAATCCTACTTCTCTGTCAGCTAATTGAAAGATGTAGTTTTCAGAGAGGGAGGGAGAAGAAGAGACAGGAAGGGAGGGAGAGAGGCTGGGTGAAAGCACACTGCTGGAGCAGAGAAAAGCTTGGTCCAGAAGCCATAGGTTGTTGTAGGTAAATCCCAGTGCAGGGATTGGTCACTCCCCAGCTCCCTTCATAAAGAGCTCTTGGTCAGAGAGGCCCACGAGGCCCCCCACACAATGCAAGTCATCATCTAAGAGCTTTGGTTAGCTTTGGTCACCCACCAGAACCAGGTTGTAAGACCTTATTACTGAAGACATCATAGGCTGAGGTCACGGGACAGCAAGAAATCAAGCTGGAACTAGATGGAAGCCATCTTGCTGCCAGCTCGCTGTCAAAGTGGTGGGAAGCACGCTGCGAGCTGCCAGGGACAGAGGCCATCAGAGCACTCTGCCACCTGCCAGGGGACAGAGGCCGTTAGCAGTGTAAACAGAGGTTCCTGCAACCCAGGCAAGATGTACCCGCTGGTACAATAATGGCACATAAGTCACGGGAACAATCAACTGTTCTCTGGATAGGAGGCCTGCTCAGTGGGAGGAAATTCATGTCTGGCACTTTAAGAGCTGAGTCAGAGCCTATGGCTGGAGGGTCATAGACCCTAGAGATCTTTAGCTAAATGGGAATATTTTGCCCACCGAAGCACCTTCTAAATGTGTTTTCTTGTTCCCTTTGATTAGAGCTGTTTTCACTTTTGGTTAGAGGACCTTCTTTTCACAGACGGTGGTGAATACTGAGGAGACTCAAGACTCACCAAAATGACAGGAAGAGAGAGCCCAGAGGTTAGCACTGGGTGAGTTGGTCATCTCTGTCACACCCAGGGCCCAGGGAACAATGCAGAGGAGGTGACAGATTAAACATGAGCCCTGTTCTCACTGCTAGTCAAGGAACCTGCTGCATGGGGATGGCGGGAGACACTGAGGAGACTCAGAACTTACCAAAGCAGGGAATAAGACTTCTGAGTGCTCAGCGCTAAAGGAGACTTCTACCAGCCCCTCCAAATCTCAGGAAACATTGCAGAAGAGGGGACAGAAAGAATAAGGTAGCCACTGGGTGGGAAGGACATGAACCACTGATGTATCCATGACCCCACAGCGGTGCTGTGGAAGTCAGTTGTCCAGATATGACCAGGCCATTACGCTCATGAACTCCCAGCATCTGCACAGGACGGGCCAGTCAGCCTCCTATGATGGACAGGAGAGAGACTGAGAAGGCCGCTTCCCTCCCTGAGGATCTAATGCACTTTCTGGTGGCCAAGGGCGGGGAAGCCATTCTCTTCGAGGACTAGCCGCTTGCTGATAAGTGGTGGGAAGAAGAAGGGGGGGGGGAGAAATGCAAAATGCGACATATGCATGTATGAAAACACCAAAAAAATTTAAATAAATTTTGAAAAGCAATGAGTAAGAATAAAGCTCTAATATTCCAGTTCTTACAATGGACACCAAGATTATCAGCTTCCTCACTGGTGCGCCTCTCTTTGGCACAGGATGGCTTGAGGTGACAGAAGTGATCCATATACATCCTAGGACTTCCTAGAGCAGTGTGACCGGTGGTCATGTCAAGAGGTTTCTGGTGCTTCTGCAAATGGCTGAGTGTTGCCTGCCTGACTCCCACGAGCTCTCCCAGGATGGCGCTCTGTGTCCCTCTCAGGGCCCAGCAGGTACAGGACACACAGCATGTGCTCACTAAACACCGGTGTCCATTTCTGTCCCCCTGGGCTCCAGCTCTTACCGTCCAATGCTGTAAACTGACCCTGGCCCACAGAAGCTAGACCGAGCAGTGTTTGACAGTGGTCCCCAAGTGCCCTAGAGGGCACACTTGTCATCTGGCAGTCCTTTGAGAGATGACACCCATCACTCAGGAATGATCACACATTCAGGGTGGTTTAAGGAAGCAACACCAGGCAGGGAGATGCACCCTGGGCCAGGCAGACAGGATAGTGCAGTCTGCCTGGGTCAAGGGTGGAGAAGGTTCTGGGGCCATCTGAGACCATGTCTCAATGCGGGGCCCTTCCTGCCGCTTTGGGAGGTCGGAAGGAAGGGAGGAGGAACAGCCCTCCACAGTCAGTGGGAGGAAGGCCCCTGGTTTCCGGCTATGGCAGTGTTTAGGTTAGCCTCTTCATTCCCAAGAACAATCCCCATGTCTGGAGATTAGAGCCCTGGCCTGACACGCCTTTCCGCCAACCAGTCCTCCCTCTGCTCCTCCTGCACTTCCTCTGGGAATGCTGGGACAGGGGCTGGGAGATGTCACCTGTTTCAGGACTCTGTCTGCAGGCCAGCAGGCCCTAAAGCGAACGTATGCGCATGCCTGCCTTCCATGGCTCCTGCCGTCCTTAAACACAGGCCCGTGGCGTTTGTTGCTGCTGTGGTTGACACACGTGGACTTGTGCTTCTGGATTTAATCCCCTCACGGTCCACTTTCTAAACACATACAGAATTGGTGTCATGAAGTCCAGTTCCATGGTTGGGACCTTTCTTCCTCTACAGACTTTGCTATTTGCAGAAGTGGGTGTGGTAGGAAAGGGAAACTCTTCCACGAACTAAGTAAAAGCTCAAAGTCAAATCAAACCGTCCTCTGCTTTAGCCACTGTTTGGGATTCTGAGAGCAATGGCTGCTGACTCTGTGCAGAAGTGATGGGCGCTACAGGTTTTAATGAAGACACAAACTGCCAGGGCTGTCCCTGTCCCAGAGGGGACACTGAGGCCTGGAGGGGCTGGAAGAGGCTGTCAGTGTCACAGAAGGGGACACTGAGGCCCGGAGGGGCTGGGAGAGGCTGTTCCTGTCCCAGAGGGAACACTGAGGCCCAGAGGGGCTGGGAGAGGCTGTCCCTGTCCCAGAGGGGACACTGAGGCCCAGAGGGTCAAGATGCCCTTCCTGGCCCTAGAGCAGGAGCAGACAGACTGGCCTCAGCCCAGGCCTCTGCTCTCGCAGGCGGACAGTGACACGGGTACTTGCTGCTGTTTGAGCCGAGCACAGGGCTACTTCTCCTCAGTACTCATGCGGCCATCTTCCCTTTGCAGAGGAGAGGACTGCGCTCTGTGATACACCGGCAACTGACTCAAGAACCCCTGGGCTGGGGAAGGCTTGGTGCCTGTCATCACACACAAACAGGTACCAAGTAAGGTGTGGCATACAGGGCGCCAAAGCCTGGTGCAGAGGAGAAGCCTTGACCTGGGAATTCCTGATTCAAGAAAGGAGCAGGGTGTGTGTGTACCCGTGTGTGGATGTGTATGTTCTGTGTATGCCCATGGGTGTGTTATGGGTCTGTATGGATAGGTGCGCATGTGTATATGAGGTTGTGGATGTGTCCTTACGAGGCTGGTGTGAGAGAGCAATGGGATGGGCGTCCAGACTGGCATGGTGACCCACAGTCTCCTCCAGAGAGCTATTTACATCAAGAACTGCTCAAGGACACAGACAGCAGGAGCGATTACTGGCAGAAAATCCCCGGCAGGATCTACTCAGCTCCTCACGCTGTTCTTTGGTCAATAAAGAGGCCGCCTGACGCCTGCTCTTAGCTGCAGAGCTCAGGTGTGTGCTCCGTCAGGAAGCTGCAGGCCGCACAGGCAGGGGATGGACTGCGTTACCTGTCGCCTCCATGCCCCATGGGGAACACTTGCTCCAAAGCCTCCCGGCACTAACAGTTGAAGCTCCTGGGCCATTCCTCCCCTGCAGGAACCTGTAAAGAGCCATCAATGTGCCTGGTCCTGGGGACAGAATAACTGCACCTCCCCTGCTGACCCTCAAAATGCCGCTGAACCCATTCAGGCAGACAGAATTGTCACAGTTACCAGCCAGTCCTCTCTTCTGCCACCCCAGGGCGTCAAGCTAGGAGGCTGGTACATGATCCAGGTTTATGAAGAGCCCAGACAGGAGACCGCAAACATGGACATGATCACATGTCCCACAGATGTACTGCACAGGCAGGAAGGAATGACACAGAACACCACACCACGTCACCGGCCACTCCTGGCCTTCCTCAGCCCCACCTAGAGTCCATTCATGCTGCGTTAAGCTCTGTCTGCTCTGCCCTTCACCCCCTTCCAGAGGCTGAGAAACAGCCCTTCTTCCACGAAGCCCTCCCTGATCCTCCCCGGCCATTAGGAGCACAATTTCTGCCTTGGATTCACCTCTGGTATGAACATTTGGGCTTTCATCACCCCTGCTTATCTGTCAGCTCTGGGGGGCCGGATTCTTGTCAGATTCCCCCAAAGGGTGAGCAGAGTGCTTGGCACCTAGTAGGTGCTCAATCAATGTCGATGGGATGAGCTCAACCTTCTTACATGGGCATGCGCCAAGGGAGGCAGGAAGGCTTTGCTCGGTGGATTGCCATGGTTTGTTTGCTTTGCAACGAGTCACTGAAGTGTTTGTGTATCGGATGTGTGCGAAGATAAAGGCTGGCGTGAGCAGAGAGAGAGGTGGTCTAAGTGCCAGGATGCTCCCTCCCCAGGACCTGGAAGGCCAGGCACCTGCTCCTCTGATGGATGAGAAAGCACATTGCAGCCTACTGGGGAGCCAGGCCTAGAGGAGGGACACCCCACGGGGCCTTCCTGAGCAGCTTTGAGTGGACAGAAGGGAGAGTGTGTTTGGTTCTCATATGCTTTTACCCAAGGTATGACTGAGGTGACTCAGCACCTTATAGCACCCAGAGCCCAGGGCTAACTCTCTCTCATTCTCTCTCCCTCTCCCTCCCTCTCTCTCTGTCTCTGTCTCTGTCTCTCTCTGTCTCTCTGTCTCTGTCTCTCTCTCTGTCTCTCTCTCTCTCACACACACACACCAACAAACACAGATCTGTGAGGCTCTCTTGTATTCCCAGGGAAACGGAGGCTTTCCAGGAATCCGGAGCCCCCCCCCCCCAGAACATTTCCTCTGCCCCTGGCTGTTTAGCGAAGGAGTAAACTCCATCAGATCTTACACACACAGAGCTATCATCCTATTTACAATTCTCGTAAACTGACCTTTCCACTTGCTGCTGAGTCCCAGGCTCCGCTCAGCCCTTTCCTCTTGCAGGTGACTGGGCTGGATTAGTCTTCCTCCACCAAGGCTCCAGTCTGAGCAGCAGGGTGAAGGCTCCCTTTGGTCTGGATGAGTCTGTTCACCTAATCCTTCCTGTAGTGACATTCACATCCCCAAGTTCAAATGCCAAGTCCACTGGGCAACTATCATCATCTTCCCACCAGCACGTTGGGCACCCTGAGCGAATGAAGACATTTGCCCTGGAGGCCAGGTTTCTTTTATACACGGAGTAAACTGAGCAAAAATGCCTGAAGACGGCAAGGTCCCAGAGGTGACACTAATTATCTGCCTTTTAAATCCTAGAAAGCCACAGCTATGCATTCAAGTTCTGGGTGTGCACTGAGCTACGATCCCCGGGACCACCCTGCTGTGTGGCAGGAGGCTCCCTAGGCCATCCCATGGGCACAGTGACGGGCTCAGGCACTTCCCCGGGGAAGCCTCAATCATCGCTTCATTGAAGTCCTAACTCCCAGCCTTGGGAGCAGGGCCCTGAAGGAAGGTGGCTGCTGATATTGACGGTCGAGACGAGGTCACAATGGAGTAGAGAGACTTATGTGATAGGCCATGATCAAGCGATGCGCACAGGGAAAGCACCATGCAGCCATGAGGCTTCCTACCAGCCAGAGGAGCACAGTTTCTCCTTGGATTCACCTCTGACGTGGACATTTGAGCTCTCCTCACCCCACTGGGCTATCAGCTCTCCAGGGCAGGATTCATGTCTGAGTCACATCAGCTTCCCCCAAAGGCTTCAGTGATGAGGCCAGAGCTCAGGGTGACACAGCAGAAGCAATTCTCCTTCAGCCCTCAGAAGACACCAACCTCCGCCTTGAACTTGCAGCCTCTAGGGCCATGTGACAACACACTTCTACTGTTTAAGCCACTCCACTGATTCTAACAGCCCTAGCAAATGAGCTCAGACTCGAACTGATGTTGACATGATGAAGCCAGGTTAAATGAGAACAGACTCAGACTCGTAGGAGATTAAAGACATGTAGACACATTAACAGGGAGACAAAATGCATGCAGGAATG
>PVHP010022714.1:0-28110 GCA_004024765.1 Zapus hudsonius
GTAATCCAGAATGGTGTATATTTGTTAACCTATATTGATCTCACTCTCTGATGGAGATTGTGTTTGTATTTTTCAGGATGCAGCGAGAGAGCTGTGGCCCATATAACCCTACCAACTGAACACAGGCAGAAAGCTGAGATCCTGGCAAGAGATGAGGAGGGTAACCAATGGCTTACTGATTGGCTAAGAGATCTGCTTAGTGACAAGGAACCCTTAACTAGAACTGCGATCCATGGCAAAATCCTATGAGGACCAAGATCTTGGGCTCCTAGGGGAAATTCCCACTACAAGAAATCTACAGTGAGGCTCCACCCATTAGGAGCTAACCAAAATAGCAATGTTGTCTCATTTAACCTATGTTGATCTCTCTCTCCTATGGAGGTTGTTTTTATTTTTCAGAAGGCATTGAGAGAGCCCAGAACAACTCAATTCCACCAAGACATTGGATGATGGCTGACATCCTGGCAGAAGACAAATCACACTTAGCCTTCACACAGGACCCAAATGAAACCTATGAGAAAGTGAGGAGACAAACAGGAGACCAGTCATCACAGCAAGTCTGATAATCCAGGAAAGGTCAATGGAGACAGACAGCAACAATACCCAACAGAACCCAGGGCAAAGATCCAGATATACTTAAGATCTCAACAATAAAGCAGACTGAAAACTCACCCACCATGACTCAGGGAACTGAACAGAAGAGGGGGCAGATAGAATGTAAGAGCCATGGTGGGGGAAAATATCCAGAGACATCGCCCCCCCCCCTCAGCAACAATACACAAAGGGGGAAGAAAAAAAGAGAGAAAGAAAAACTGGCTACCTCTCATGCAGTTCATAACCCCCTAACCTATGGACTGAACCAGTATGCACATGAGAAAGGACCCCAGTAGGTAGGGGACAGAGAGGAGGGAAATAGGGACACATTCACAAGATTTGCTCATACAATGTATATACTTATTCATCATAAAGATATATAAAAAAAGTGTAAGGAAGAGGCCATGTTTTTCACGGCTAGAGCAATTTGAACTAGTGAATATTTTCCTGAAAATAATCTGGTGGTTTCACAGGAAGCTTTTTCCTTGAGGAGTAGGGAACACACATACTCATTCACCTGCAATAGGGCTGCACCAATGCCAGCAGCAGCAGCAGCAGCACAGAGACATCTCACCCCATCCTGAGCCATGACCTCCCGGTGGTGGCTTCTATAGCTTATTGTGGAGCATCCTATGTCAGGATTACCCCTATTGATGCCCTTTCCTCAGCCTCAGGGTTTACAGAGCATAGAGACCCCCAAAGAAGCCATCTCAATAGAATTCCCTATGTTGGAAATTCCCCTGAAGATGTTCTTCTTCAGTCTTGGGGTGAGGGCTTACTTACACAGCAAGAAGACTCCAAAGAAGCTCCTCCATGGTGCCCTTTGTTCCTCTCTACAGGAGGCTGTAGGTCTGAGGACATTGCATACAGCTTCCACAGGGGGCATCTGAGATATCAGGGGAGGTCTGATCACATACATTCCTTATGCCTTCTTTCCTGAGCTGTCCCAGCTCCTTTTGATAAAAGCTGATAATAGTTGTTTACTGTTTTCAATGCTGATGAATTCTGCCACAGAGCAGGTTTTGTTAAGTACTAAGAAGTCCACTACAAAAACAATGACTTTATTTATAGAGAGAAAGAAAAACTGAGATAAACACCATGTGGTTTGGGGGTTGACAACTGAGATAGCTTCCCACTCTCCTATGCAAATCTTAATTGAAAAAAAGATAGCAGTTTTGTTATTATTGCTGTTTTGCTTTTTGGCTTGGTTTTAATTCATGGTCACTCAACATAGAACTTTGTACTCTTGGATAAACTGTTTGTTTATCAAGTGGTTTAAAGGAATAATGAAAGAATCTTGGATCACAACAGTGCTGAGCACTGTTAACTAATAGGAAGAAGATCATATTGAAACTATAAAAATACACTTTTTGTATTTAAAACCAAAGGTGATTCTTAATTAAAATCTGGATAAAATTAATGTCAGAAAACCTGCACATATTACTTCCTTTTAGCAAATCAGTGTTTATATATTAAAGAATAACGTAATGTGTAATGTACATGGTCATTCTATTCTGAATGTAAATTTCACCTCTTATCATTGTACACTTGTAAGTTCATGTTATATTCATCAAATTCAGATAGAGAGGTATGTCACCCAGGTAATATGTGCATAGTCTAATCAACGTTCTTGGTCAAATGTTTTGATATATTGCATTGCTAATATAAACATTTAAGTGATACTTTATGGAGAGTATATATAGTGAGAAAAATCTTAGTCTATATTCCACAAGGAAATAAAACTTTACTAATAAATTTTAAATCAAAGCAATTTATAGATTTGGGCAAATATGTCCTCAAAAATACTTTACGTTATTGGCCATAAGTGTTCAGTCTACATTTCACTGTTCCCAAGTTATTTAAGAAGTCTCAAAACAACATTGAATATACATAAAAACATGTGTTGCTGCTAATGTCTTTTGGGAAAACAATTCCAGTAATGTACCTTGTGGTCATGAAAAGCCTGGTCAGTTCACATAGCAACACTGAGCAGATGGAAGATAAAAGCAGGAAACACTGAAAGTCTTTGGCTTTTGGCTCCAGCAATGTAACAGGAAATGAATAGTTTAGGACATGTGGGCAGACACAATATTCCACTATAATTCTTTGGCCAAACCAAGAATTATTACACAGGATACACTGCATGCTATTCACTAAAAACTGCTCTCATCAGAGATATTGCAATGTGTTGTCTCTGCTAGTAATGCTTTTGCATCTACTTATTAAAAACAAATGGCTTCAAATGATCTATGAATGTTCAAGCTGCTACTCAAGTTTTATTCTTCCTAGGATCCCTTAAAATCTAGAAAATGTGCACATTTTGGTTTTACTAATTTATGTGAGAGAAATCTCATGTAAAATTTTGTAGGGTCACATAACAGCATCCATCTTAAATCATAGATAATATAAAATTGAAATGGCTCTTCTAGCTCACCATGTCAAATCAACTTAAACAATTTTATATTTTAATATTTTTAGTTATTTATTTTAGAGAGACAATATGTGCTTGCTGTGTAAACAAACTCTAGACATATGTACCACTTTGTGATCTGGCTTTACGTGGGTACTGGGGAATTGAACCCAGGCTGATGGGTTTTGCTAAGTCATCTCCCCATCCTCATATGTCAACAATTCTACAATATGAAATAATTGATTTAATATTAGTTAAGAGATTTCAGTATGGCCAAACCTACTAGGTCTTACTTATTTTCTTAAGTATGCATAATATGGACATCTATCTAATAATACACACATTTTCTTTATCTTTCTTCCCCTGTCTTGGATTAATCTTCTATTTGTAAGTACCTCTGAGACAATTTCCTACAGTAATACATGACCAATTGTTCATACAGGCATACTTGAAGTAATCGTTGAGGAAGTCATATGGACACATTTAAAGCTTCTTACCATCTTATCCAAAAACAATTGCTTGCCTTCAGTTTATCCCTATGCACACCAGCAGGGCCTAAATAACTCCATACGTTTCCTGGATTTGTTTTGTTCTGAGCAAAAGTTAATTAAGAGAAAGATGAAGGTAGTTCATCAAACCCCTTTTTAGATGGGAATATGCATGTTATTGGAGAAAAGTCAAGCTATCCTTTGGCTTGATCATTTATTTAGAGCTGGAAGTCTCTGGGTGGACAATGAAAGCAAGGAGAATAGTGGGGCTCTGCATTCTTCAGTGCTATGTGGTAGAGAGAGTGTTGAGGTTGCTGGCTTCCTTCACCTCTTCTTGTTCTGCAAGGGCAGAGAAGGTGTTGAAGAGTTCCTAAATTAACATCACTCCCAACTCCAGGACCACATTTGATCCCAGATCTTTAATTATATGGCTTCTGGAATACTTCTAAAGACATAGCTTCTCTTCCATTCAGGTAGCCTTCATCTCACCTTTCCAAAGAGCATCTATTAATAATTTTGCAACCTTTATTCTCCTTTTAATTACTGTTCTCTCACCACATATATGTAGATTTTCTCTGAGGCTTCTCTTGAATCTATGAGCATATTTTCTTTATTATACTTGCTATAACAATTCTGATTCTTCTCCAGGCAGTATGAGCAATACTCATTGTCAATAAGATGGAAATTTAAGTATATAAGCTAATTAATTCATTAAGTAGCTTATATATATATGTAGAAAGCTACTTAATGAATTAATGTTAATGCAGCAATAATACCTGCCTAGAGGGAGTGCTCAGTTATCTTTTAGCTTCAAAGAATAAATAATTCCACCTGTTTGGCTGGTTGCTACCATAAGAAGCCTTTAGAAATGCAACTGAGTTTTATTTTCTCCTTTTCTTTATTTTTTCTATCCCTCGATTTCTTTCTTACTTAATAAATAAGTAGAAAAACAAAATCAAAATCTAGATTAAGACAGTTGCCAGGGAGGAAGGGAGTCAGCAGAGGTGAGACCAGTGGTGCATTACTGAAGCGATTCTCTAAAATACATTGTTGACTTGTAGCATTTGCCAGTTTCTGTAACAGAAACACTCTAGATATGGCTGATTTCATAATCATGAGAATTCAACCACCATCTTGAAAAATTAATAAATATTTAACAATTGGCTTTCATGAGCCTACATAACCAAATCATATACTTCTGGGTCAGAGAACCCACAAGTAAGGAAGGCATGAGTACATATCTACTCACAAAAGTGAGCAGGTTAAGAATAAACAACGTGAGCTGAGGCTGGCATAAGGCCGGTTATGTGCTTCTCTTTGCTAAGTGAGTTGGCAGACCAAAGTCAGCCATAATGGTACCTGCTGATAAAATTCGGATGGCACCTTTGGGAATAAGGGATTGGGTAAAGACATGTAGTGAGGTGATTTGAGGATTAGAATTTAGATAATGCCTAGCAAAAATTCCAGTGCACCCAAAATTTAAGGAGTACCTGAATTATTGTCTATAAGGTTAAAGAATTAAAACCATAGACAACCAGATATTATGGTATAGTGGGAGACTTTATTTAAGGAACATGGGGAGTTACAGAGTTCTCCAGCCACCAGTATGGGAAGAACACATGGAGAGGTTTTAACAGAATTTATACTGTTCAGCTAAACAAGCAGGAATGGGAAAGATCATGAGAAGGAAAGATTCAGGTGGAAGAGAAATCCAGCCCCTCACCACAGGCTATGGTGTGGGGCTGGGGAGACCTTACTGGTCCCTAGAGAGTGAGAGGTCCTTATTCTAGGCCATGTGGGTGAGGAACAGTGAGGATTATCTGTTCAGTGAGTATTTCCGGCCCTAGGTGAGCAGGGAGACAGGTGGTTGGTTCATTCCTGACCAATCCATTTTAGCACCTAGGTTTTGAGCTCTAGCTAGACAACTCCCACTTAAGGGGAGGGGTTCTATGGAGCTTTCCTGAAACTGTCACAGACATATAGATAGTAGCAAAAAAAAAATTACAAGTGGTAAAGCAGGCCATAGAAAGAGAATTTAGCAGCTCAATGTCCTAGCTGCTAGGAATGGTACTTTTGTCTCCAATAGTGTGTACTTTGAGGTTCATTTTCATCACGAAGGCTTTTATGCTCATTCTCTGTTACTTGTCATTCTAGGTACAACTGTAGGCTTTGCCTGTCTCAATAGCATCATAAATCTCCATCCAGGGTGTGCGTTTTAGCATTATAATAAACCATAGTGTACTCTTGGACACAGGAATGCTCCTGTGCTTGTGATTGTGTTGGTAGCAAGTCTTAGTTGCACTTGGCTTGGGGAGGTGAATTCTTGCCTTCCTTATTTTTTTTCACATGTAAATTTTATAAAGCTTTGCCCAAGGCATTCTGTATATCTCTTTATGCCTTATTCATCTGCCTCAACTGTGAGAATATTTTTAGTGCAGAAACTGGAAAAACCTCACATCAAAGACTTTGTTTATTTATACTGCATTAATTACATTATGCTATAATTTATTTAAATTTTATACAGAGTCTCCTGTAGCTGCAGTGGCCTCAAAAATCACTGTGTAGCCAAAACTGGCTTTGAACTTCCTGCCTTCCCATTTCAAGTAGTATGATTACAGGTGATCGCCACAATTAGCAGGTTAAGGATTTATTTTTCTTGAGCCTGTATTTTTGCACTCACTGATGCACTAGTACATTGGAAACTTGAGAGAATTACTTGGAATTATTTCTTATTGTTGGAGATAAGAGTCACAAAATATGTAGAGTCATATTTAGAATAAACAAATAAATAAATATGGAGAAGATAAATCATTTCCTCAAAGGAGAACATTAGCTAACAAATTGGGAAGAGATGAGTTATTACAAAGTTAAAATTACAAATAATAAGGTTTGGATAAAGATTAAGATATTCTTGCTGTGACTAATTAGCTCCTCCAAAATACTCAAAGCTCCCACTGAAGATGAAAAGAGTTAACTTATGTTGGAAAGGGCTGGTAGATATCCTCTTATTTAGATGATCAAAGTTAAAATAGCTGTAATTCACATTTTGATCATAATACATACTTCCCAAACCCTGAAACTATTCTTGTAGTAACATCAGATAATAACAAATTGAAAAAAAAAATTCCACAAGTTAGTTCCTGGTTTGCAATATTCAAAAATTTTAAATTCATAAAGGTTAAAAATGGTCAGAGGAACAATTCCCACTTGGAGGATATCGAAGAGACAAGAATTATAGGATTGGATTATTTTGTCATAAAATATATAATTAAGCAGTTGATCTATTGAGGACAGTGAGAGATTCTCTTCTTGTGTTCCTTCTGACCTCTACCTAATTCAGTAGGAATCTCAGTCTGCTCTGTCACTCCTAAAAGTGAAACCTTCACACTAGGCCTTGGCAGAGCAAGCAAGCAATCAAGGATTATTTTAGTAAGTACAAAGACAAAGACTTTTAGCAGGTGCAGAAGTGGAAAGTAAGTACCGACTCTAGAGTGGAAGGCGAGCCATCCTTGCAGCAACAGCAAAGGAATACCTCTACCTCTAGTGTCTGGACTTTTCTTTTTTTTTAAGTAGAAATTTTTTTATTTGGAAAATCATGTGTTGGTACCATCATTTCCTTCTTCCCTGACCCCATTTTCAGTGAGATTATTGGTATTCAGTGAGATTATTGGTATTGGTAATGGTTGTGGGTTATGAATTGTGAGAGCAGCAGTTAGTCATTGGAGTTGGGGAGAACAATGCTTCTGGATATTCCCTCCCACCCTGTGGTTCTTACAGTCTCCCCACCCCTCTCTTCCCCAACATTCCCTGAGTCTTGGTGGGCGAAAGTCTACTTTAGCTTTGAGCTCTTAGTAGCATTTGTATTTCTGTTTTGGAATGTTTTGAGTATTGTCATAGTCAGGCACATGTTGCTGGGATGAATCTGCAAACCAGGCACAGATTGGGAGGAAAGTATTTATTGAAGTAACAGATTCAGCGGAAGTTACAGAATGGCGAAAAAGGTTGGCTCCCTTTCACAGGTCCAAGCAGAGAGAGAAACCCATCATCAGCACCTCGAGCAAGCAAGCACACTCAAAACTCTCAACAAGCAGGAACTTCAGGCTTGAGCTCAGACTGATCTTTGGAAATGTATAGCTGGAATTCCAGATCCAGCCCAGATACCCTTTAGGGCCAGACCCTAGGATCTAGCCAAGGTGATATGCCCTCCAGCTAGGCAGCTGGAGAAAAAAAACTTTAATAACTCTTGATTCTATTGGGGAACATTCTTTTAAACTACCAAAAGGACCCTCAGTGTCTGTCTTTATCACTTTCGCACAGATTGTCAGGCTCTCTATGGAAGCAGCATTCTTGCACATCTCACCAATTCCTCTGTGATTTCACCTGGGTTCTAGCTGATGTGCCAGGGATGGCTCATCTCCTGCAGGGAGTCAGCTATCTTTTCTTGGTAGATTTTGGTTGTCCTCAGTTCTTGCTGCTTTCCAGCATACTCACAGCTGGACTTTTGACATCTGGATGCATTCTGGCTTTTTCCTTGCCATCTCTGTGGCAGTCCAAGTTGGTCTCCTTCCTGGAATGGGTGACAACTTACATAGAAGCCTTTCTTAGACATCCACCATTCAGTCTGTTAGAATAAAATGAATTAGATGCAAGAATATCTATAAAATTTAACTACTCTTAAGGTTGAGAGTTTCCCAGGGGAAGAGCATTGATCCTCTGGGAGGGGCTTCATGTGTGGAGAATGAGAGGTTAGGTCTCCTGAGAAGGTCTTTGCTGTTTTACCTAAAGCCCTGCTTTTCCTCTTATCTACTTAGCTTAGCTGTCTCATATCCAGCTGAAAGCCCTCTTGTTTCTCTTCATCAGTGTTTCCAACCTCACCGTTTGAACCATAACATCTCATTTAACCATAACAGGACCTCTAGTAGAAAGGAGCACTGATACAAATCTTGTACCTTATAGTGTTTAAAGAAAGCTATTTTAAATAAACTTTACACATTAAAGTGAAAGAAATCAAAGTACTTTTAGCCCTTTGTGCTCCTTTAACAGCTTGAAGACTAATTGAAGAACAAAACAAAATAAAAATAATACTGGCAAGCAAACATCTTTAGGGAGTTGTCTCTTATTTGGAGTTAATCACATTGTTATGGTTGGGTAATGACTAAGCCTCATTCAAGAAGGGAAAAAGAGTTATAATTCAGTAGCTTCTAAACTCTTAGTTTCAATTCAAATTTCAGACATTCTGCTCTGAAATAAATGTGACATCTTGTACTACAAAACTGATCTAAGGAGAATACTGAATTGCTGACTTGATCTTGAATATTTTTTTTTTATGTTTTATGAACTGTTTATATCTTTGTGGACAGCTTCCATAATGTAAAGTTACTAGAAAATTCATATACACTGTAACTACTTCCTTTTAGAGTAACACAGAAAATAAGAGAAGGATTGTAAAAGACACAGATGGTTAAAGTGACAGTGATAAGAATAAGCAAAAGGAGGTACTATTACATATGGATATGAATGAAGATGTATGTTTTTATAAACCCTTAATGTAGAGAGGAAAATGTCTGAGAAAATGGGAATTTTTTCTTTGACTTCATACATATATATCATCCATCTATCATCTATCTATCTATTACATTTTGAGCATACATATCCATATTATTCTCTCTTATCCCCTTCTCATTCCTGCTTAACCCCTTCTCCCAACCACTTACCAGGTGTATAGGTTCAGCTTCCCCCAGCAACCATTAAATGCATTAGATCCTTAGGGTGGAGTGGGGCCTCAAGAGGCCCTATTCCATCAATGATAGATTATTGACTGGCCCTATCTTGTGCAGGCAAACATAGCTGCTATGAGTTCATGAGTACAGTGACCATGTCATGTCCAGATGACAGAGTTTGACAGCACTCTTCCCCATCCTCCAGGTCTTAGCATTCTTTCCACCCACTACTCTGTGATGTTCCCTGAGTCTTGGAAGTGGTGATACATAAATCATATATAGGGCCTACCACATAGAACTCACTTATTTTCAGTACTTTGACTAGGTATAAGTCCTTGTATTAACCTCTATCCACTACATAAAGAAGAAAAATCTTTACTGAACAAGGGTGAGAGCATCACTAATTTAAGGGTATAAACATAGATATTTAGAAGCATTTGCACAACACAACTATTTACAAAAACAGCAGAATAGTAGTGATTTCCTACCCAGGGTCTATGACCTCACAGCCCAAAGGACTTTGACCTGATTTATAGGATGCAGCATGAATTCCCTCTTGAGAAGCAGTTCTCAAATTCAATAAGAAAGTGGGTGGTTACCCTCATCACTGTCATGCCTCTATTGCACCAGTAGGTACATCTTGACTGGCATGTTAGTATTGTAGGACTCAAAATTTAACTTTGAGTAAGACTGTTAAAAACTTTTCTCCCCTAGTAGCCTGTATAGTCTCGCACTATGACAGCTAGCCAGCAGGGCTTTTAGCTAATTTCCAGCTTAATTTCTCAATGTCCCTGTTGCAGTCAGCTTTGTCATTGCTGTGCACAAAGAATCCAAGCAAAGTGGCTTCTGGAGGAATGGGTTTATTTGGCTTACAGACTCGAGGGGAGACTCTATCCTGGCAGGGAAAATGATGGCATAAGCAGAGGGGTAGACATCACCTTCGCCACAGCACTACAAATAATGGCAGGAGGATGTGCCAAATACTGGCAAGGGGAAGCTGGCTTATAACCCCCAAAAGCCTGCCCCCAACAACACAGCTCCATCAAGGTTGTAAAACCCAAACTGCCATCAGCTGAGGATCAATCAATTAGAACACATTCATTTGTTTGTGGGGGACACCTGGATCAAACCATGACAGTCTGCCCCTGGCCCCCACAAACTAATAATCATACATGATATAAATACAATGTGTTCAGCTCAACTCTTAAGTCCCCACAGCTTTCAATTGAGCCATAATACCAAAACCAAATCCATAATGGCATAGAACATTCACACTGCAAAACATGAGGTATGGTAAAAACAGGTATGGTAAAAACCCAATACAAAATTTAAAACAAGCAGGACACCATCAATCTTTAACTCCAAGTTCAATGATTCTAACCAATAACAAGTCTCTTGGAGATTCGATTCTGCCCCTCCAGCTTGGCTAATCACAGACTGGGAAAACTTCATCCGGTGCTGGCAGCTTGTCTTTGCAGCCATCCATAGTCCTGGTATCTTATTCAGTCTTCATTGCAACCACAGTTCATCCTCATGGCTCCATGGGGCCTCCATGCAGGCAATCTAGAACACCTGCTTCACACTGCCAATGACCATTTTTCAAAAACAAAACTGTGTTTCAAATCCAATGACCCTCTCTTCTCGCATTTGTTATATTCCACAGAACTAGGTGGGGTACCAATTTGTTAATCCAGGGAAGAAGAGAACATTCAGGCCCCTTACTTCAAAGAATTTGCATTCTTCCTGATGTTCCAATGCAGACCAGCTGGCCCAATCACAATGGTTGTCATCTCTCAAACAATTGCAGCTGAACGGACAGGAGTTTGGGCCCAAAATTCTTTCTTTATGTGCCATCTCCACCTGCTCACACCAGTCCATCTTTACATGAAACAACCCTGCACAGGTTTCCAGGACACAGGCAGGCAGAACACAGCAATCCTCTCATACAAACTGCTTCTGGCACAGTCCTGACAAAGTTCTTTCTCACCCTTGTAAGCCAAACCTCACAGTTCATAGTTCTTACTTCATTCAGGTCTTCCAACTCTGACCAGAATGGTCCATGAAGCTGTTCTCATAGCACTGAGGAGGCATCTCTTAGGACAAGGTTTCCAATCCATCCACATTCCTCCTGCAGATCACTTCCAAAAGACCCAAAGCCACAAGAACATGGTTCTATCAGCAACAGATGACCCCACATCCTGGTACCAAATCTGTTGCAGTCAGCTTTGTTGTTGCTGCACAGAAAGAACCCAAGCAAAATGACTTGTGGAGGAATGGTTTTATTAGGCTTAGGGACTTAAGGGGAAACTCCATCCTGGCAGGGAAAATGATGGCATGAGCAGAGGGGTGGACATCACCTCTGCCACAGCACTGTAAACAATGGCAGGAGGGTGTGCCAAATACTGGCAAGGGGAAGCTGGCTTATAACCCCCAAAAGCCTGCCCCCAAAAACACAGCTCCATCGAGGTTGTAAAATCCAAACTGCCATCAGCTGAGGATCAATTACCCAGAACACATTCATTTGTTTGTGGGGGACACCTGGATCAAACCATGGTTGTCCCACATCTAAAGGGTGTGTGTGTGTTTGTGTGTGTGTGTGTTGTCTTCAGTAATAAGGTTCTTCCATTCAATTTTGATGGACAACCAAGAGCAATAACATAGCTTTTATATTGTTGAAATTAGACATTTCTTCTTTTAGTTGTCTGTGAAGGATTTCTTTTATTGCCAGTTATTGACTCAAAACAAATATAAGTGTAACTTTGACTTTTCCATCCTATGATGAGATTGCTAGTTCAAAAGTTTAAATTTGTAAAACTTGTGTTTCTACTTTACTGAGAAAACTAATTATGTAATTTGTTCAAGATCACATAATAGTGAGGCCAATAATTGAATGAGTATAGAATTATTTGTGAACAGTTCTAATAAGTCCTGGAGAACCTTATTTTACTTTGAAATTATTTTATATTATTTTGAGATTTTACATGGATATTTGCAATTGTTTTTACAAAACTATTTTAAGCTAGGGGTGGGGCACACACTTTTGATCCCAGAATTTGAGAGGCAGGCCTAGAAGTTTAAGGTTACCCTGAGACTATATAGTGAATTCCAAGTCAGCCTGGCCTACAGCAAGACCCTACCTTGTAAAATCAAATAAATAAATAATTTGAAAAAATTAAATGTGGTGTAATTTTGTAAAAGCATAATAAATGAAAAAAATCGTAAATTTAGATATGGAGATATTTAAAATGTAATTATATACTATTTATAATATATAATGGTATGTAAATTTGTTAAAGCATAAAATGTGTAATAACATTTATGTATGCTAAAAGTTATATACATGTATGTATATTTCAGTATATGGAATTTATGTACACTTTTTACATTTAGTATGCTCTTTAAAGTAAATCCAACATAATGAGAAGGGTGAGCAATGAATTATAAGATTTGTTTCAGGGAGAATTAGGAGGGAAAGCAAAGCAAGAAAGTCCAAGCTAAAAGAAATCCCTCTACGTTAAGAGAAGACAGAAAAAAAATCTCTAACACATAGAAAAAGTTCACATACACACACACACACACACACACACACACACACACACACACACACACACACAAAGCAAGCACAAGAGTGCCCCAAACAAAGCTGAAAATGCCTAACCCCATTCCTAGCACAGGAGAGAGGTGACTGAAAAGATCCCCTGCTCATAGGGAAAGATCAAGCTAAGAGAGCTGTAAGGAGCCAAGAGAGCTCACACATGCAGTTCAGATCCATTTATATGAATCAAACATTCAATTAGAATGAACCTCATCAGACTTCGGTGTGTAAGGGAGAGAGCAGATTGGTTGGTTGTCTCAGAAACGGACAGTCAAAAGGTGTATTAAGCTGGGGATAAGGAGCTGTTTCTTGCAGCCATACCAGAAATAACACTATCTTGGGGCTGGAGAGATAGCTTAATGGTTAAAGGTGCTTGTTTGCAAAACCCTGTGGCCCTGGTTCAGTTCTCTAATACCCATGTAAAGCCAGATGCACTATGTAACATGTGTCTCTGGAGTTGTCTTTTCTAGTGGCAAGAGGCCTTGGTGCCAGTCATTCTCTGTCTGTCAGGACTTTCCTTCCACCATGTCAGAGATAAATTCTCTCATAGTTTTGCCTCTGGAGCACCAAGCTAGCTAGTCCTGGAGCTTTGGAATTCTCATGACTGCTTCCCATTGCCGTCATCTTTGTGGATTACAGATACAGGCCCAATGTGTCCAGCTTTATTTACATGGGCTCTGGAGATCTGAACCCCAACCATCAGGCCTGTGCAGCAAATACTTTAACCCATTGAGCCATCTTCCAAACTCATATTAAAAATTAAGAGAGTTTGCATTACATGGATTGTATGCCTATAAAAGAACAATGTAAATTTATGTCTATTTTCTTTAACATATACCTATATCCAAAGAATTTTGAACTATTCATATTAAATATACCAGTAATTCAATTAGTTCACAGCATAGTAGACAAGATATCTCTACCAAAATTCATCTAATAATCACTGTAACATAAATGTTTTATCTTCAAAAAGGTTAATCTTGGGCTCAAGAGATGGCTTAGAAGTTAAGGTGCTTACATGCAAAGCCTAACCACCTGAGTTTGATTCCCCATTGCCCTTGTAAAGATGTACAAGGTGGCAAGTGCATCTGGAGATTATTTGCGGTGGTTAGAAGTCTCTCTTCTATTTATCACTGCTTTGAAAGAAAGAAAGACAGAAAGAAAGGAAGGAAGGAAGGAGAGAAGGAAGAAAGTTAATCTTTTATCCTATTATAGCTTCCTTAAGAACAAAAGCATCGTTCACTTGGCTCAGGGACTTGAAAATAGGGACCAGTGTGCCAGGCCAACAATGGCCAACAAAGGATCTTGCACCAGTGGCTTTCAGGTTCATTGTCTCACATCTGGAGCAGGAAGGGTCTGACTGGGGGTTGTTGCTGAATGGCTTTGTCTAGGGTTTTAAAAAATATTTATTCTACATTATTTATTTATTTGAGAAAGAGAGAGCAAGAGAGCGAGCGAGAGAGCGAGAGAGAGAGAGAGAAAGAGAATGAATATGGGCACACTAGGGCCTCTAGCCACTGGAAATGAACTCCAGACATATGTAGTACCCTGTGCATCTGCCTTTATGTGGGTGCTGGTAATTGAACTCAGGTCCTACTGCATTATAGACAAGCTCTTTAACTGCTGAGAAATCTCTCCAGCCTCCCCAAATGTTTTTATTTATTTATTTTCAAGCAGAGAGAGAGAGAAAGAGAGAGAAATTGAGAGAGAGGGAGAGGGGGAGAGAGAAGGACGAGAGAGAGAGAGAGAGAGAGAGAGAGAGAGAGAGAGAGAGAGAGCAACAGGGCCTCCAGCCACTGCAAATGGACTCTAGATGCATTCATCACTTTGTTTGCCTGGCTTTATGTGAGTATGGGGAATCGAACTCAGGTCGTTAGGCTTTGCAGGCACATGACTTCATCACTAAGCCATCTCTCTAGCCCTGTGTAGGGTATTTAAGGGAGTGTTTCCAGAGCACACCACAACTGCTACAGAAATACATTACTGTGCAGTGTGATGACAACCAGGCCAACAAGGGCCCATCAAAATCCCTTCAGTCATTCCTGGTCCAATAGAGTGACTGGTCATGCTGTCTAGGTATTTGTGATTGGATGTTTGCAAGCGTCCCTTCTGATTGCCCCACTTTGTTGAAACATCTGGTCATTTTGAGGAAGACTCTTTCCTTATTTGGCAATGGTTAGACTTCTTTTTTCCTCCAGGGAACCCTGCCCTACCTCCCTATAATGTGTCTGTCTCCTGCCACGTTATTGTGAAATTTTACTTTTTTCTAAGTATTTTTAATCATGTGTTTCATATTCAACTTCAGCTTGTTTTTAACTCAACAGCTTGTTTTTAACTAGCCTGTAATTAACACAAACATCGTTCATCTTTAAACAGAGCTACTTTCTTTACAATTTATCATTGCTGCTTCAAATATTGAAATGAAGGTTAAGTAGCCACCAACATTTTTATTTATTAGTAAGAATAAAGGTAGAGAATTTCATCAGTCCATCTTCAAATACAAGATTATTTTCTGACATACATAGATATTTTAATTTTTAATTTTGCTATTGAGAAGAGCTAAGGGATTTTAACATACTTCGACAAAGATGTTGATATTTCTCTCGTTCGTGGTTTACAAAACACAAAGTTACTGTTTGTCAGTGAATAATCTTTTAAATTAGATCTCTATGCTTCTCGGTATGATTAACAATGAACCTTTCTTTAACAGTCTTTTTTTATAAAATATTTTATTTATTCATTTTTTAAGCAGATAGATACAGAGAGAGAGAGAGAGAGAGAGAGAGATACAGAGAGAGAGGGAGAGAGAGAACACACAAGGGCCACCACCTTGTGGGTCTGGCTTATGTGGGACCTGGGGAATTGAATCGTGGGCCTTAGGCACTGGAGGCAAGTGCCTTAACCGCTGAGCCATCTCTCCAGCCCTCTTTAACAGTCTTTAATAGACCAATTCTGTGATTTTTCTCTCTGTTTTCCAGCTTTTTTAAAGTAATTTTTAAAAATTGATTTCACATAAATTCACATTCTGGAAGGGATAGGAAAAGGTAAGGGAACACTTTGCATTAAAGGCGATTGAATTTTTATATAGTTGGATTAGTGTAGAAGGAATAGGGACCAGTTATAAATTATTTGGACAAAAATATATGTGATGATTTGTAATTTCTGGTCACCCTTGAGAAGATCAGATAAAGTTCAACAGGTACTGATTTTCTAATCTTGTATGTATTAAACAAATTCCCCAGCAGCACAAAGGCCTTTTGGTTTGGGGACCTTTCCCAGGATCTTAACCTCACTCTGTCAATGTGTACTGCCAGTGTCTTAGATGTGACAGTGTCTGAGCTGCAACCACCACCAGCAGTAGCAAACATCCGGCCTCCAGTGAGGGTTATAGAGGGCCAATTGATAGGAAGAAGCTTCAGGATACCTGGAATGACTGGGACGATAGAGCTTCATTCTTCAAGTTTATAAAGGCTTAAGAGAGAACCTTAAATATGAAGGTGAGAAAGGAAACCAATATGCCCTGTTGTAATAGTTCCATTCTAATTTGACATCATTTTAGAGATCATTTCTAATGTGGCTTTAATAAAATTTGAAAGCAATGCCAAATCCATTCATTGTTTTTGTTTTAAAAACATTTTAATAGAAAGTATAAATATGAGAAAATTAATACATTAGTTGAACTTATTTGGTGTTTCATGTTAACTTCATAAATGCAGATATATTTTTAATGTAGTTTCTTCCTAAACATACGGTGCCATTTCACTCACATATCATTGTAGAAGATCTTTAAAATGTATGATAGGTTGCTTAATAATCAACCAAGTGGATCTTGTCAGTTGGTAGGTTTGGAATTTACTGGTTTCTTAGGGTTAGAGGGCTAAACAGAGCTTGAAGGACACCAGGGGGTGTAATTAATAAATAGATCTGTTTATTACAACTGTGGCTTGGTGTTTATTTAGTGTTATCCATTTAGGTCTTCTGTTTCCTATCGAGTTTCAAATTTCATTCATCTGAGGTAACTTCTCTACTACCATTTCTAACATCACATTACTAATATTAACAACTCTATGTAGCACACAGAAAAAAGGTAGCATGTCATAAGTTTGGTTGAAAATATGTAGGAAGTTACAGTTTATTGCCACAATGTGATAACTAACAAAAGCATTTCCCATAATATTCTTTTTTTGTCATTCTAGTAAAGTGTTCTTCAAAATCAATTTATATAAATATCATACATGGTATTTTATGAAAGATATATTGAGAATTGGAAAGATCATTTTCCAAGTTACGTTATGAAATAAAGTCAGATGTAGTTAGAAATATATTTGAACAAGAATTGCAGAATAAATAAGTACAATGTTCTTGTCTCCTTCTTAGTAGTCATATGTGATAGTCATATTTCCTTAAAAAACTTTTAAGCTAGATAACTTGTTATCAAAAATAAACAAATATTTGAATTTTATTTATGATGTTCGAATATCAATAGTTATGGTTCTAGTGAACTAACATATTCAGTCACCATCCTAGAAAGGGATTGCATATCCTCACTCCCATTCCCCTAGAAATTCCTTAATGTATATAAAGCAAAGTAGTTAAAGAAAGGACCTTAGAATTATACTTCCTGAGAATCTACTCAATTAAAGGAAGTAAGCCCCACTTCCCCTTAAATATACTCATTACTTTATTCCAACCCATTACATTTTCTAAACCAGGGTCTGTGGTATTTGGAATCAATTTTTTGTTGTTGTTATCTTCATAAGTTCCTAAACAGGATGTCTTTGCAAATTAAATGAGAAATAGCTCTGGAAGTTTTCCTTCCTCAGGAACAAGCATTAAGACTGGCAGATGGCTTAAGTGGAAATGCATAGGAATGCACTTTAGTTTGTGTTAGGAGATGTTCCCGCAGATATCACTGAGGTTAATTCATGAAGGCCCTCTCACTTCCTCGCTGCTAAAATGTGTTAATGGACTTGGCTGAAGAGGCAGAATTTATTTTGTCTCTACTTTCCAAATAATCCTCAATGAAATTATCTTAAATATAAATAGTATAATAAAGTCTGATTTCTTATCATAGAAACTTTAATTTTTGATATTAAAGAAGGAAGAGATATCCCATTCAAACGTGTTTTCTGCATCCCGGACTGCCCAAATGCCGCCATTCTCCATAAATTTTAAGTTCTTTATTGTTTTTCTTTTTATATTTCCCAGACATAAAAAAGCAAAATTAATATAGCTGATAATTCATTATGCTACATAATTAAGTGTTCATAACTTTATGAAAAATTTAAGCAGCCAGGCATGTTGTCATAACAATCACTTGAAACCCTTTAATTAATGTTCCGAGTTAAATTGAGTCAATTAGAAGTAAAAATCAATTTGAAACAAGTGGAAAGATGAATGCATTTGTAAATGCTAGAGATTTAACACCTGGGATTTGTTCATTATTTCACAATCTAAAAATTTGTTTTCTAGTTGTGTTTTAACATCTCTCTATGGCTACCCCAACACTGTAATTTTTCCCCCTAGGACATGTTGAACAGCAACAGAATAGAGTCAGAATCGAGTATGGCTTGAGATCAAGTGTCATAATCCATCCGACACTTATTTCTCTTTAGGATTGCTTTGGCTATTTGGAATCATTTTTATTTCATATGAATTTTATGCTTTTTTAATCTACTGCAGTAAAAATGCCTTCTAATTGGAGTCTGAAGATGGCAGACAACACCTATGTAGGAACTTGAAGTTTAAACTTGGTATATTTGAGTAGCAGCTCTCCTATGATGAAACACTCATTTTAGCAGCAAAGAAAGGAACCCTTGAACTACAGATTGGACCCAAGAAGTGGGATAAGCAAGGGCAAGCACTTGCTCACAGATACTTGGTCTAAGGAATGCCTGTGAAAAGCTTGCCAACAACCCCACCCATTACCTACAGGCTAAACATGGAGAGTAGAAATGAGACCCACACCTGGGCTGACAAACCACAGCTTAGGGTCACAAGGAAAGCAACACAAAGATCTAACTAGGGAGCAAAATTCAGTTCACAAACGCTCAAACTCTCATTCGAAATTACCAAGCCAAATATCTAGAGAAGAGCAAGCAAGACTGTGTAGAGGGACTCCGCCTCTGTGTTCAGGCCGGAGTCAGCATCAGAGACTCTGCACCTGCACTCAGTGGACACAGCCCACAGGCCCACCCTGCTCTCTTTCCTTTAATACTCTCCTTGTTTCCTATCTGATTCCAGTCTTGTGGAATAGCCTTTTCCTTCCCTGCCTCCCCCTTCCTCCTCCCTTCCTGCCTTTCCTTCCCCTTCTCATCCTTCCCTCTCTTTTTCCTCTCTTCTACTTTCCCTTTTTTCCTTTTCCTTTGCTCACCCCCCCTCACCCCCTCCTGTGCCCATCTCCTCACCCTGCTCTTCTGTTTTTTATTCTTTCTTCTTTCCGGCTTTCCCAAAGAACACAGCTGACCCAGGTTGTGGGATTTCCCTGACTTAGCCTCTCAAATTGTCTCAGACTGACTGACAGTGTTTCCTCATCTGTTTCTCTTCATTCTAACTTCAGGTGAACTGCTGTCTCTCCTGTCTTTGCTGTTCCTCCCTTCTATATACTACTCCCTCTTTTATTTTTCTCTGTTGCTCTAATATTAATTGCTGAACTTACTCTATTTTCTTTCCATTTCTATACTTAGTAAAAATATCATGCTTATTCTATCCATGTTTTGTGTTATTCCAAAAAGTTGTAGAGATTGAAGATATTGCTATTTTTAACTGGAAATAACAGTGTTTTCATATTGGGCCTATCTGTAACTTGAGGTTGCTTCTGCACTGAGTATTCTACTAGAGACTTAGTACCCTGATCGTGTGAGATGAGGGACCTCGCTCCTGAATTTGTGAAAACATTTTTCTAGGTAGTTATTTTTGAGCAAGGATTCCTTTATTTTTTATTTTATTTTATTTTATATTTATTTATTTATTTATTTATTTATTTATTTATTTATTTATTTATTTATTTGGCATTTGCTCTTCAATCCATCCTTTGAAAACTTGCATTCTCATAGGTTAGACGCTTTATAGAGTTGAGTTTTGCCTTCAGGATGCTGTGTGTCCTGTTGTTCTTATGAAGAGAGGTTTTTCTTTAATTGAACTAATCTAACAATTACATATGCTTTTCATTCTCACTCACCTTGTCCAGAACATTAAACTTGTAGATAAAGATTTTTCTCTAAACTTTAAGCTTTTTATATCATTTTGTTCTCTCTGGCTGTAAATCTAAGAACAGTGAGTTGTATCCATGACCCAAGTTAGGTGTTATCCTGCATTGAAATTCCTTCCACCAAGCACACTAACTCATTACTTTTTCAGTCTTATTCAAGTTTTCAACACATAGGTAGATGCACAAAGATTTTTTTTTTGCCAGCATTTAACGAGAACTGCCTCCAGCCCAGCTCCCAATGTCCTTGTTCCCCTCTGAGACCCGATTAGCTGGGTCTCCACCTGCATTTTATTCAGATTCTTCCAATCTCCCGCAAGAATTGCTTCCTAAACTTTTCTTGTAGCATTGTAGGGACCTCTGTAGTTCAAAGTTCCATTCTTTTCCTCATTTTTCTCCCAAACCAGTTCCAAAGACTTACAAACCACATGACCAGACTCACCACAGCAGCAGCCCGCCCCACTCCTGATACGACTTTCTTCACTGTGGCTGTGACCAAGTACCTGACACAAGGAAGCTTACAGGAAAGAAAGGATTTATTCTGGCTTACAGTTCTGAGAACTCATTTCATTATGGTTAGGAAGGCATAGTGGCAGGAGTAGGGGGGTCACCTGATCACATTGTATCCATGGTCTGGCTACTAGGTAATGCAGCTGGGTAGTGAAACCTCAAAGCACATCAAGAGTGGCACACTTCCTTCATCAAGGCTCTATCTCCTAACAGGTCAACAACCTTCCCAAACAGTACACTAGCTAAGGACCAGGTGTTTAACATATGAGCCTATAGGGAACATTTTATATTCAAACCAAAACAGTGTGTCTTCTAAATATCCTCTGATTCTTTTCCTTTTCAATTACTTCAAAAATATAGTGTGCTGAGTCTTTGTCTTTAGGCTTTTCCTTGTATAATGATTGCTCCCAATGCATGATATGATACCTTCACTCAAAAAACACCCAAGGTCTATTGGCTTCTGGGTTGTATATATGATAGTAGTATATCACAAGGAAGACATCTGAAAAGGTTGCAAATAAAATAAAATTTTGAGAATATTTAAGAGTTTCTATTTGGACATTTTAAGATATTAAGTCATTAAGATCTGACATGGGGAAGAGCAGAGAGAGAGCATCAAGCCTTGACAGCGCTAAGAAAGGCAAGCCCTTAAACGCTGAAGGAAAGGCACCGATGCCCGAGACGACTGTACCAGGATGTTATGACACATCGTGAAAATTTGCTCAGAGGGTAAGAATCCAAGTTAAAATGAGAAATGAGAACTGCAACCTTATAGAGGGATCAGAGGCCTTTTATATTTATAACTTACTCACAAGCTGAAGGATGTCATAATCATATTTTTGAAACTCCAGACAGAATTTTAATTTCCTTCCATTTCCAAAAGTACTGTGTATGTAGACAGTTTATGACTGTTATATATATGAAATTCCATTTTAGTATTTTTATTTATTTGCAAGCAGAGATGGGAGAGAGAGAGAGAGAGAGAGAGAGAGAGAGAGAGAGAGAGAGAGAGAGAGAGAGAGAGAGAGAGAAACAATTGGTTTTACCAGGGCCCCTTTGCTGCTGAGAACAAACTCTAGTTGCATGCACCACTTTCTTCATCTTGCTTTATGTGGGCACTGGGGAATCAAACCTGGGTCTTTAGGCTTTGCAGGCTTGCACCTTAACTGCTGTGTCATCTTTCCAGTCTCTTATTGTTCATTCTTATTTCTCCAGAACTGAAAGAGTCCAATGTAGTAAATGTCTCACCCAAAGATATTGGTGAACATTACATTTGCTCTCATCTGAGGCACATATATTTTATGCAGATGATTAACTCGTATACCTGTATTTGACATGATAGCCAAAGTAAAATAGTCTAAGGTAATAAAAGGGGCTAACAAGGAAGGGGGAGGTAAAGAAACAGAAAGGAGAGAGGTATGTATAAAATTCCTTATGAAACACAGAACTATGTGCACTGAAAATATGCCAATAATATATTATAAAAATAAAAGTAGACTACAAAATAAATTGATGATTAATGAATGAACAAATAAATGCATGTACCAAAAAGACATGCTCCAGTATCATATTTATAACTAATTAAATCCTAAATATTGATAAAAATTATGGTTATCCAAAGACAGTAAAAAGGTATGAAGTAGGAAGAAGGAACTTCAAAACAGAGGGTCATGTTCACTGCTCCATGTGGTTAAAAACTACTCTTCAGTCTGATACAAAATGAATTTTAAAAGAATCCTCTTCTTACAGATAACAAAATGGGCTTTTATGGCTGCGATATTAGCAATCCTCATTTTTCAGAAACTTGTCAAGGTGTAGCAGCTCAGATACCCTGGTGGTGAATCATTTGTCTTATCCATTGGTTCCTGTCCTTTGGAGTGAGAGACACAAAGAGGGAACCAGAGCTTGCTCCGTATTTTAAAGATCCTGGTCTGGTTTTCTTCCATGTTCACCCTGCCTATCAGCTCTCTCTTATTCTTGCCTGATTCTATAGACCTACACGCTTTTTACTTGTTTGCCCAATCTATGAATGCTCTATTTTATTATTTGAAACTTAAAACTATCTTCATGTTCAAAGCTGATACAAAGCATACTCTTTTCTTTTGTCATTTAGTCTTTACAGGCTGCAGAAAAACACATGTGGTTACTGTGGCAAGCATGTGCTCATGTGTACGGGTGTTTTCTATTTTCTCCTTTAAAAGGCTCTGGAGAAATCACACTTTGAGTCTAATGTTAAATTACTTTCCTCCAAATAAAGGCTTTTGTTTTTATTTTTGTAAATCCCAATTGCTAAACACACTATTTGACATTAAGTAGAGCCTTGATAATTATGGCTTGACTAAACAAATTAATTAATTACTATAAATGGATGTAGATTCCCTAAATTATTCTCAGATCCTACAGAATGAGCAGGGGGCAGAGAGAGACAAAAAAAAAAAACCCAAGAGAAAGTAAACACGTCTTAATAGGCTGAAAGAGGAAAGATCCATTATAACATACTTAATTCCCTCTAAGGCATACAGATGTTTTTCTCCCACAGGGAGGAAAGAAGAGGAAGATGAAATTGAAGAGATAATAGTATGTCTGTCAGCAGTTCCGGAACAACTGCTAAAGAGATTCACTCTTAGCAAAGAGGCTTGAAGATAATGCAGGGTTACGATTGCATCCTCACACAGGAAGCAGAAGGCTGGCCTTTATGGAAATCAATATTCTTCTCTTTGCACATTAGAGTGACACGGACAGAGAGAGCAACTGTTACACTAATCTTGAATCATACTTTTCTAAATTGTGAATTATTATGCCTGGTTTTTTTAAGTAAAATTTTGCAAGTTAACTTATCAGAAAGGACTAGAAAATCTTCAGTTCTGATTCTCATGAGAAACTGGCATAGAAATATGATGGTGTTTATGACAATTTCTTCCGTTTTCTGCCCTCTTTCCTCGTATCTTTCTTACATCTTGTTTGTATTTTCCTATTTTTTTCTCATACTGTTTCCTATTTGTGTTTTGCTTTATCTTTTGTGATTTTGTCCCTCCCTCCCCTACTTCTACCCTCCCCCCTCATCAATGAATATACGCTCGAAATACATTATAAACAAGCACTAAAATGTTCTTATGGAGCCCAGAATTATGTACAATGGATATATGCCAATTAAGATGTTATTAAAAATAAAGTAATACATAGGCTAAGAGACTATCTGAGTGCAGTTAGGAATGAACAGAGGTGTGTAACAAAGCAAACTCAATGTGTTCCTTTCTTGCCTTCATGTTTCCATGTTTTTCATTTAAAACTTTTTTATAAACCACCAGTAGAATTCTTTCCAAGGTCACGGCTTGCAGCATCTGGTCCCCTTGATGAAAGTGGAATCAGTAAGAATTATATCTATGGGGAGGAAGAGGAGAATTCCCTGGGCCTTGTGAAGAGACAGACCCTCTTTCCATCTGGACGGGAGTGTCTTCCCGAGGGGGTAGTGGACAGGAAAGAGACCTGCAGGGCAAATTCCTCAGAGCTCTGCCATCTGTCATCTTACAGCCCAGTTCTCTCACACCTGGGTGAAGCATGGATTTTCCAATTATAACTGGACAAAAATCAAAACTTTGTTATGGATTTTTTTCAGCAGCTAAAGATGAAGAAGGATGTTGATAGCTGGAAAAGTTAAAACCAAGCCAAAACAAAACAAACAAAAACCAAATGAGCCCAGAGCATCCTGTTATAATATGGTTGACTTTGAAAGAAAATGGAAATATTAAAATGAAACTTATTTCAGCTTTACATGAGATATTAGTCTTGAAGTTTCAACTCTTTAGAACACTTGCTATCATGTTATTGCTATGCAAAATGCATGACATCATTTTGGTTCTCATCCTAAGTGACATTTTCCTATGTATACATGAAGGGATTCTCCTGAGTAGTCAGGATACAACTTGGCTTTTTTGACCAATAATATGGTTGCAGAACCAAACACAAAGAAAACTTGAAGTCACAAAAAATACCCCTAAATTATATAGATTACAAACATATTTCCTATAGTAATTTTCTCAGACAATATTAAAGGTAATTCTTTTATTTTGTTTTTTAGTGCACCCATTTTGGATTCTTAGATTTTAGCTCTGTTCAATATTTCTGTGAATTTGTTTTGTTCTTATTCACACGAAAATGCTCCCAATAATTGAATTTTTCTTTCTTATTTTAATATTTGTTTTAATTACATGAATAGATTTTAATATTTTGAAGGCGTGTATGTTTAAATTATAGCATAGTGCATATTTATGAGATTTGAAGTAATATAGAAAAATAATACTATTTATCAAAATGTGTGCTCCTGGCAAATTAATTTTATTTGACAAAAATATAGAAGTTTAAAATCTCTGTGACCAACTGATTTTGAAGTCAATGGTGAAGATTTTGTAAAATGGAGAAGCGAATCTAGAACTTTCTATGCAGAAAGAATATGGTAACATGCTCCATTAAAGTTTGTCTGAGCCTTTGCTAATGGCAAAAGCCAAAATGAGCCTTACCATATTCTTCATCCTTTCCTGTGCTGGAAAATCCCTGTCCTGTGTGTGTAAAATCCCTGTCGTCCACCCTTTCTTTCCAGATCCTAAGGCAAAACTCCCCTCATCCTGAAGGACTAAAAAGACTTCACATCCTTTGTTGAGGCTCTTGCTTTATGAGACTCCAGGTTAGCAAAGCCAGTTGTGAAGGCAAAATGCCACTTAGGCTTCTATGCTTCTCAACCAGCACTTTGGGCATGACATATATGTTCTAAGAGGGGTGGATATATATATATATATATATATATATATATATATATATATATATATATATACCTACATGTGTTGATATACCACACTTTGGAGCTTTTCAGTTTAACTGAGACAAGCTTTCATCCAGACACTAAGATTGGGATTTAGGCGATGACTGTGATCAGCAAAGATTTACATGACTCACTAGCTACCATCTTCCATTTCCCTGTGCTTTTTTACCTATGGAATAATTATTAGGATATTTCCGTTGTAATATAAGAACTGATATTTAAGTTCCATGGTAGGACTGACTGTTGTCTTTTTCTAGAAGTGAGGCTTCCTTGCTAGCCCTGCGTATGAGCAAAGTTAGTACAGACAAAAGGACTTGGAGAGCGGATCCCTAAATCAGGGCCTGGTGAGGAGGCTGAGCTCTTGCTCACATGTTCACACTGACATCCGAAGCCATCACCAAAGAGAAAATCGACGGCAAAGATAGGAAGTTGAAATCAATGCAGAAAACTTTTTACATAGGCCACACATTTTTTTCTTCTAGTTTTTCTTTTGCCGAAGTTATATATAACTTCTGTTGCATTAAAATATTAAAAATAGATAATGTATATTTCATATTCTTTGTAAATCTAGCATTGTGCTAAGTGCTTTTCTTTATACTCTAATTATCATTTTACTTATCAAAAAGCTGTCTCAAGTTAGAGGGAATATTTATATGAAAGAAGACATTTAGAAAAAGGCAGCACAAGATATAATTTTTGATAAGATAATTTTATAATCATACCTGTTAGTCACGGTAATTTTTCCTATTACTTTTAATTTTCCTGCTTTCCAGGTTTTCTGCAGGAAAGACTTTCTAAGCATAAAACAGAAAGTTAATGGTAAAATAATAATCTAATGAACCATTTAACATATTGCCTTATATATTTATCATAATGATCTACTAGTTTTAAAAATAAATTCTCTGGCACTGAGGGATTTATCTCAATTTACTTTCCAAATAGTGTCTGAAATACCATCTTGAGTATACAAAATACTTCTCTGCTTATAGTGTGATAGAACAAAGATCTCCTGTTGAAATATAATTCTAAATCCACTAGAATAAAAAGAATAATTCTTGTCTATAAAATGTGTTCAAATAACAAATGGGGGATATGCTGGCATGAATATTTACCTCTACTATCAAACCAAAACTTAAGAATTTCCTTTAAAATCTTTTATGTCACACAATTCAAATGCAATTGTAGTTCTGGTGATAAATAAAAATCTCTGAGCATGGTGTTTATTCAGTCATGATAGACTCCAAACGTTCATAATTAAACTGCACAATTTGTATTCAGTAAGTGTTCGTCTATTGGACATTTATTAATCATTTTTCTCTCCTTTTTATGATTTGAACACAATGCAATTCAATTAAATAGTATTTTCAGTTAGACTTTATAAATAGGAAAAATTCTCTAAGTAAATTTAGCCTTTTAGTTTTTCCAACAGTTGTGAAGGTTACTTATCCTCTCTGAGGACCAGTTTCTTGGTTGGGGAAAGAGAAGCTTTTCTTGAGGACAGTAGCGATTTTCCAGTCTTCAAATTTCAAGTGCCATGAATGTTGCAGGCTGAGCGACCACTAGAGGGCGCGCAAAACACGGGGCGCCACTGTGATCTGCTTTGATTCGGTTTCAACTTGAAGTCCTAGTGACAATACCCCCCTCTCTCTCACACACACACAAAATAATAAAAAATTTGAATTACTGAAAAATAGTTAAATAAATTCAAATGGATATTGCTATACAAATAAATGCAAATCCCATGTTAAAAGTCTCATTTGAACCATTTATATCAACAGCATCTCTTCATAAATTTTCATAGCTATGATACCATTATCCCAGCCACTTTATATATATATATGCTATTTATTTAATTGACTTGTATAATTTGTTTAAACTCACGCAAAAATGAAATATTTTACACTTACTTGATAATATGGTCTGGAGGGATTATGAAGAAAACTAAAGACTAGAAGTTTTCTTCACAAAATATAATTTTTATTCTAAATATCTTTCAGCCCACTGCTAACACGAACATTCCAGTTATATATTTCATTTGATTTTCATCATCTAATATAGTTTTGGGAGCTAACAAGTGATATTTTGAATTTTAAAATTAAAGATTCTGCAAGATGGGGGAATGAAAGAATTTCCTTTAAAATCAGGAACAAAAGTGTCCATTTTTTTACCATTCTATTCAATAAAGTGCTTGAAATTTTAGCTAGAGCAATCAGCTAAAAGTACAAATTAAAAGGAATGAAGATAAGAAAAAAAGCCAAGTAATTCTTGCTTAAAGATTCCATGATTTGAATTATAAAGCACAAAGACTCTTGCAGTTAAAGAGCAAATTTAGCAGTGTAGCAGGATAGATACTAAATCAACATATACAAATCAGTAACATTTCTATATACTGATTATCTTACTGAGAAAGAAAGGGGATAATTCCAAAGAGTCTCAAAATGACAATAAAACAAAACCGAGGAATGCCCACAGGCAAAGATGTAAAGACCTCACGATGAAACTTATACAGCTAAAGAAAGAAAGCAAAGAAGACATTGCATTATGGAAGGACACTCGCCACAATGCTCATGCGTTGATCAAATGACACACTCCCAATACAGATCTACAGATTCAACAGAATCCCCATCAAAATCCCAATGACATTCTTGATAGAAATAGTAAAAACAGTCCTAAACCTCACAAGGAAACACAGAAGACTCTAAACAGCAAAAGCGATCTTGAATAAAAAGAGCAATGCAGGGGACATCCCAAATCTGCCTTCCAAAGATGC
>PVHP010022715.1:0-26472 GCA_004024765.1 Zapus hudsonius
TCTCCAATAGTTGGTGTGTTTTCTGTTGCTTCTCCCATTGCTAATTTCCATCTTTAATGCATTGTGGTCTAATATGATGCAGAGGGTTATGTCAATCTTCTTGCTTTATTTCCTAACATGTGGTTGATTTTGGAGAAGGTTCTGTGGGCTGCTGAGAAGAATGTATATACTGCCGTCTTGGGATGGGTGTCTTGGGATGTTCTGTAGATGTCTGTTAGGTCTACTTGATCTATGATGTTGCTAAGATCTGTTATTTCCCTGCTGATCTGTTTGCATGATCTGTCTAGAGATGATAGTAATGTATTAAAGTGTCCTGCTATGATGGAATAGGTATTTATTTCTGTTTTGTTTTTGAGTAAGTTTTGCTTTATGAAATGTGGTGCACCTGTATTTGGTGCATACATATTTATGATAGTGATATCCTCTTGTTTGATTATTCTTTGATGAGTAAGATGTGTCCTTAATTTTACTTTAAATTTACTTTTAGTTTAAAGTCTATTTTGTCAGATATCAATGTAGCCATAATCACTTGCTTTTTATTTGTTTGCTTTATCAGTTTATCAATATAGTAAAAGGTCATTATCAATCCTTTCACTATAACAGAAAGAGGAGGTTTCTGGTTTTAGACGTGAGGTGCATTTCTTGAAGGCAACAGATGGAAGGGTTTATTGTTCTGACCCACCCTGTTAAGCCACGTCTTTGTATGGGAGAGCTAACTCCATTAATATTCAAATTTATAACTGTGAGGTTTGCTTTAAGCCCTGCTATGGGGGAAGGTTTATGCGGGTTGATGCCTCACATGTTATTATGAGCACACTAATTTTGTTTATTGTTGTTTGAATCTTCTCTGTGGAATATCCTCCAGAGTATTCTAAGTGTGCCTATGTGTTCATATAATCATAGAACTGGCTTTTTTCATGGAACATTTTTCTTTTTCCATCTATTTGGAGGGATACTTTTGCCAGGGATAGTAGTTTGGGTTCAAAGCCATGATTTTTTTTATGGCTTGAGGAGCATTGTTCTAGGCCTTTCTGCCCTCCATTCTTTCCAATGAGAAGTCTGAAGTAAGTCTGATGGGTTGCCTTTTAATTTGAAGAGTTGTTTCTCTCTTGATGCTTTGAGCACTCTTTCTTTGCTTAGCATTTTAACTAAGATATGTCTTGGAGAATTCTTTCTTTGGTCCTGTCTGTTTGGAGTTTTGTGGGCCTCTTATACCTGGAGCAGCCTCTCTCTTGCAAAAATTTTCTTCAATAATTTTGTTGAATATGTTCTCTATGCCTTTGTCCTGGATTGCGTTCTACTCTGGTATCCCCATGATACTCATGTTTGGTCTCTTTAGGGTTCTCTCATATTTTTTCTCATGATTTTTTGAATTTACCAAAGTTTTCAGATTCCCTATTAATTTTTCTGTTTTGTCTTCAAGGCCTGAGGCTCTGTCTTCCAGATTATTGTCTCTCAGAATGTGGAATTCTAAAGAAGCTTTTAATTGCTCTGTTTGATTTTGTTTTCTGTTGTATTTTTCTTCATAGTTTCCATCTCTTTGTTGAGTTCCAGTTTCCAGTATAGTTTTGTTAATGTTTCCTGGAATTCATTCTTGCACTTGGTTATGTCATCACTTAACTTAATTAGCTGTTTTTTGAGCTTCTACCATTTTTGGCTTACCCTAAATTTCCTTACTGCTCTTTTGAAGGTACTCTGATTTTCCTCAATTAAGTCTGATGGCAAAGCTCATGTTCTTGAGTTCGACATGTTTTTTTTTTTTTTTTTTTTTTTGACTGTTTCCACCTCAGCCAATATTTTGGTCAGGGTATCATTACAGGTATTACCTGAGATTATCTTACACTCATTTTGGAATTGTAATTCTGTTGTCACTACTACATTTTCAGTGTCATCTTCCATGGTGGGACTAGGGGACTCTGGTTGGGAACTCTCAGCTGGATTTTTTTTTTTTGTATTGGGGTCTTCCCATTTCTGGATAAATGTCTAATTTTCCTAATGAGGAAGCCAATATAGGCCCTTTGTGGGTATTTAGTGAGTTCTGTTTTTGTCTCTGGTCAGGTTGATATAGCAGTTGTAACCACAGGTGTGTGAGTTGTAGAGGTTACAGGTGCATCAGCAGTTCTAGGCTGATGGCTCTTAAGTAAGATGCTTCGGAGGTCAGAGACCTTTTCTGGCTGTAGTCACCTCTGTATCTTATCACTGGGGCTCAGGGGATTCCAGAGTAGTACTACTTGCTCCTTTTCCCCCATCATGTCCCAACTAGGTGGGTTGTAGAAATCACCCTGATACCCTCCGCCCAGGGAACTGCGGCTGCTTTCTCATGCAAACCCAGTGGCTACTTTCCTGAGCTTGTGGAACCCCGAGGTTCCTTTCCTGTGCCTGGGGAAACCGCGGCTCCGTTCCTGCACATGGGGAGTCCAGTGGCCACATTCCCATGCCTGAGGAGCTCAGTTGTTCCTTTCCAGTGCTCAGATATCTCAAAGGCATCCCACCAATCACCTCAAGTGGAATCAAAATTGGCAGACCTCAATGCAAGAATATTATACCAGCTGAGGAAACCATGCCAAATGACATCAACAATACAACTAAAGGGAGAGAGCAGAGGTAGGCCCAGGAAGACATGACACTAAACCCTGATCATACTGGCACAGATCCTAAGGAGAACTTAATGCTAGTCATACAAGAAAAGATGGACCAACATATTGAAAGGGTACAAAGTCAGCTTATTAGCTTTGCCACCAGGCTTAATATAATGGAGGAGAATCAAATGGATGTCAGGAGAGACCTATCAGAATTAAAGGCAAGCCAGCAAACTGAAGGTATCAAAAACCAGCTTTTCAAATTAACTGAAGACATCTGCAAATATAAGAATGACTTTCAGGAAGAAATAATGAAATCAAACATGGAAATGAAATCACATCTCAGCAGGATGATAGAAGCAACCCAAAAAGAAGTTGCAGAAAACAAAAACCATAATGAAATAATAAGAACATCCCTAGAATCTCTTACCAACAGGATTAATCACTGGGAAAACAGAAACTCAGACACGGACAGAACAGAGTAGAATTCGAGAGAAGTCAGAGCCTTGACAAAATTAAAAAGAGCAAGTGAACAAGACTCAAGGGAAATGTGAGATACCATAAAAAGACCTAATCTCAGGATTATGGGGATCCCAGAAGGAGAAGAAAACCAAACTAGGGGCATAGAAAATATTTTCAAAAGAATCAGTCAAGAAAACTTCCTATACTTGGAAAAAGATAGCCCTGCCCATCTAAAAGAGACATGGAGGACCCCAAACAAAATGGACCCAAGGAGGAACGCCCCAAGACATACCTTAGTTACCATACCAAACATTGAGGATAAAGAAAGAGTTCTTATGGAAAGCAGTGTGGAAACTTCTGAACAGAACTGACATAGAACTACCAATGGACCCAGCTATCCCTC
Source organism: Zapus hudsonius (assembly GCA_004024765.1). NCBI lineage: Eukaryota > Metazoa > Chordata > Mammalia > Rodentia > Dipodidae > Zapus > Zapus hudsonius. Next base: position 3,445 of record PVHP010022715.1, read on the forward strand.
TACTAGGCATGTATCCACAAGATGTCACATCTCAACACAGAAACATTTGTACAACTATATTTATAGCAGCTCAATTCATAATAGCCAAAATTTGTAACCAGCCAAATGCCCTTCCATGGAGGAATGGATAACAAAACTTTGGTATATTTACACCATGGAATTATATTCAGCTGAAAGGAAAAATGACATATCGAAATTTAGGAAAAAAACGGTCTGACTTCGAGACGATCTTACTAAGTGAACACTAAACGAACAGAGAATTGAAGGCCGCATATTCTCCCTCATATGTGGTCCTTAACCAGGATAACCATAAACTCTATACAGACTAGTAGAAAGAAGTGAGAGGTTATAAATGAACGGTAAGTGATGGGGGAGGGGAAAGGCTTAAGCCTGAGGCTACACGAAATTAGGTTCAAAAACATAAAATCCTCACGAGCATACTACAACATATTGAGCAAGTAGTGGGTGTCGACTGGCAAGAGGGGCCATGAGGGGTAGAGGAGAGAGTCTAAGCCTGTGAATAATTTGATCAGTCTGACAACCCTTGGCTCCATCCACCGGTTCCTTCCCTCACTAAGCTGTTGACCAAAGTGACCCATGAGGTTCCAAAAACAAGACAGAATTCTGTCAAAGCTCTTGAGTGCCCTCCCCAGGCTTATTTCCCTGTTGCTGGGGAAACCACAGAATGCCATAGACAAGCATCGAGAGACCCTTCGAGGTCCAGAACGGTGTCCAGACCCCAGAAGGCAGTTAGTGTAGTGCTGGAAGGCACTGCACAGGCTGCCAGGGGAAATTGATCAACGACAGCTGGAGAAACAGAGATCACTGACATGAAACACAATCTGCGACCATGAGTAGGCTGACCACACCTCCTACTGGGAGAGAACAGTGAACCAAGAAAGGCGCACTTGTGCAATGGAGGAGCCTGGGCCTGGGGGAGACAATCAACAGCTTTTAAATTTGGCCAATTTTCCACTTAGTGAGTGGGAGCCCTTGTCTGGAACTTGGGATTCAGGGCGATAGACACTGGATCCTGTACTCTTGGGCTCCCAAGAAAAGATGCACTATGGTAGCAATTGACTGGGAGGCTATTAATAATAGAATATAGGTAATCCAGAATTGTGTATATTTGTTAACCTACACTGATCTCACTCTCTGATTGAGATTGTGTTTGTATTTTTCAGGATGCAGCGAGAGCTGGGGCCCATCTAACCCTACCAACCGACCATAGGCTGATAGCTGAGATCCTGGCAAGAGATGAGCCACCACAGTCATATCATGGAGGATCCATATGGAACCCCACAGAGAATGACGGGATAAACAAGGGACCCACACCCACAGCCATTCATTCAACACAGGATAAGCCAGTGAGACAGAAACCAACAATTCTCAACACAAAAGCCCCTAAGCTCACAACATTAAAGCAGCCTTAATTCTCATCCACCACGAATCAGGGAACTGAGCTGAAGAGGGGGCGGAAAGATTGTGAGAGCTATGGTGGGGGAGACTATCTAGAGGCATGGCACCCTCATTAACAACATACTAGGGGCAGGAGAATCTGGCTGAATACTAGGCTATCCATGGTCCCTTGTCACAAGGAGGGATCCAGACAACCCATGTAGGAGGATATCCAGCTGATTGGGGATGGGAGAGGGGGGCATCAGGGAATTGGGGATAACAACTCATTTTTTTGCCCACTATATAATGCAACTCATTATGGACAATAAAAAAAAGAACTTTTGCTCATTGTCCAGTAAAACAAAATGATCTAGCTACTTTGCAGATACTCCAGTGAGTTCTTACCAAAGTAAGCAGACTATATGACTCACAGTTATTATCCTTGGCATGGATTCAAAGGGATTGAAATCATATCTGTAATCAGTATTCTAGAAAGTGTTTTTTTATGAAGAAAAATACACTAAAACAAACATTGTCAAAAGCTGAGATCTGGGGAAGGATGAATAGGTAGAGCCTTTTGGGGACAATAAAAGTACTCTGCATGATGCTATAATGTTAGATTGATGTCCACAGTCACAGAATGTACACTATGTGTGAGTTTTAATGTAGATGTGCCCTCTGAGTGATAAGGATGTGTCAATGAGCCTCATCAGTTTCAGTAATTATCCCATTTTTGGAAGAGAGGGATGTTATTAATTCTGGAGGTAGGGGTAAGGATTAAATATCAGGACCTTACTCATAATTTTGAAAAAAAAACTAAATTTGTCCAAATGGTCTATTTAAACACATGAAAAACCTCCCCAACATATGTAGATAATGCATTTGCAAATATCTTCTACAGACATTAAGTGCTCATTATTGAGAAAATTTTAGCAAAGATTTTTATTGAAATTGCAAAGCCTGCAGAAATCTTATGTCATAAAGATTTTGTGGTTCAAGAACTTGGAGAAAACTTGAATTAAACAGAATTCTTTACCACAGAATTCTTGCCCTTTTAGAGATAACAAAGTATTTCAGGAATTTCAATGAAGGGATAGATTGTCTAGATGTCCCCAATTTGAGCACAAAATTTGTTCCCATGCTCTGTTGGGCATATGTGTGTGTGTATGTGTGTATATATGTGTATGTGTGTGTATGTGCATGTATGTGTTTGTGTGTGTATGTGTGTGCGTATGCATGTGTTTTCTGTGCTCTATTTTGCTAGAATTCACTTTGGAAAAATGATGCATTACCACCCATATATGTCTTCTGTTTTGTTTCTCCACCCCAGTGGTGTTCTGAAGGTCATAATACTCTACCAGACATGAACTTGTCTCTCTATCTCCTAGAACATGAAGGACTCCTAGAGATTTTTCCTTTGAAGTGCCAACAGTGTTTATAATGAATGCCTCAAAACTTTGTAAAGGAACCTTTCTCATCAGATTAACACTTTGAAATAGGGAGAAAAACAAATAATGGAAAAAAGAAAAGAGATCGTTGAAATCAATTGCAAATATTTACTCAAATAATCTTTCATCTCAGATTTGAGAGAATTCTGTTTTGTGCATTCATAAAGGTTTCCCCTCTGGTTCAATTTGTGGCATAAATTACTTTCAGGTATGACTTGTGCAAAGCTTGTTAGCCTGAAGGAGAGGCTATTCATGTAGCACAGGCCAGAATGTGCTTATCTGAAAGCAAATAAACTGTATGAAGAAGAATAATCAGCAATGGCCAAGGCCATCTCCGAGAACATCTCCCTGAAGCCCATATGTGTTTTTCAAATTTGGGAGAAAAGAAATTCAAATTTGTTGAAACATGCTGATTTTATACCTACCCACAAGTATGAGTTCTCATATCCTTGTAAAATCTCAACTGCAAACCAGAAACTCTGAAAGACTTCTGAAAGAAGTTTCTGAAGTGGGTCAGTGCTGGCAAACAGGCCTGGTTGGTCTATGGTCCAGGGCTCTGACTAAGGTGTATGGAGCTGTGAGACCCATTTATAGCAGGGCTGCAATTTATCAATATTATAATACTCCACAATAACTAAGAGAGAAGACCTTTTTTTGAGTCAGAAGCTGACCTAGAACTCACTCTTTAGTCCAAGCTGTCTTGAACTCATGGAACTCAGTCTTCCAAATACTGGTATTAAATGCATGAGTCACATGCCCACTTGAATATCCCATTTTGACTAATTGTCTTTAATGCTTCTCCTTTAAAGGGAGAAGGAGATAGAGGCAAAGACAGGGGCACTTCATTAGCTTATTAAGGTTATGTCTTATCTGGCATACCATTCTCAATAATGAAGATAGAAAATATTGTTGTGAATTCATAATGAGATAGTTGACTTGTAAAGTGATACCCATAAAGGAATACTAGGCAGTTCAGGTTCATTTGCTATGCTATAAAACATATACTCTGTGGACAATGCAATTACTCCCTTGATTTCCGTCAGACCACAGGATTGACAGTTTTCCTCCTATGTATTTTTGCTTCTCAAGTAGAGAGATGCCTTCTGGTAAACTAATGAGCTTGACTGACTGACTCCTTGTGTGTCATGGACTGGAACAGGCCATTCTATGCCCTATGTACAATCCTGTTTTAATCAGTCTTAAGTTCCTGGAGTTATTAATCTTGGATAGTGGGCACCCAAAGTCCCAAAGAGCTCCACGAAACCTTACACAACTTTTATAGCACTCACCCTCTCATGCCTATGATTGAAGAATTTATTTTTCTATATTATTTCTGTTTACCTTTGAGTTTGAGGACTTTTTATTGGAACACCTTATAAGTGGAAAGCTGTAGAAGTATTTGTTGACAAAGTTAAATGAAGCCATCTGCCATAAAATTCACTGGTCTAAAGGCTACCATTACATTTGACACTAATTTCATCTATAGAGAAGAAAATGATGTCTCACCTTGAGAAGTATGATTTATGTAGAGAATATTTCTTCCTAGATGTTTTGGCAAGTGTTACTATTTGTAACAATATTTAAAAAATCTCAATATTTATTTTTCCTGGGGCAATATACACACCTCTGGCTTTTCTTGAAGTTTTGAGATACATGTGGAAATTATACTTCAGGACTTCCAAGAAGGTTAAAAGATGCTTATAAGCCAGGAGGTGAGCTCTTCTGTGGAAGCAGGAGAAAACCTAGCAGCTGTCATGTAGCACAAAGTAAATGTATAACTTATTGCTAACTTATTGGTAGCAAAACCCTAGGCCTCTGATGTTCTTAGACAGAACAATTCTCACAGAGTAAAAAATACCCAATCCTATCCCTGGCGTGGAGAAATGACCCATGTTGTAGTATGGGTGACACTCTATAGAGGAAGTGTGAAGGTAGTCACAGTAGAGGTGGGGTAGAAGGGAGGGTGACAACATGTGACCATGATGACACAGGCTGTCTTCGGCTTTCTGGCTGAGGAAGAAATGCTTAATCTATTTAGGCTTACCAAATTATGTGGAAACCAAATAATTAACTTTTTAATGGAGAAAATATTGCAATTTTGCTAATATTTCCATGAACCTGACCATCTTGAAAAGGTTAAAGTGATATTGTTTTGGGGGTACTGAGCAAACATTAGGAACACAGATGTTCACAAATAAAGACAATTAGATATACAAAGAAACTATTTTTTGCCCTTAATCTATGCTTAAAATGTCAGAAGTCCTAACAATTTTGGAAGAGAAGTTACTGAGGAAATAAACACAGTTATTTTCAAGCTTAGAAATGCTTTGGCATGATGGTGTTTCAAAGGAGATTCCTATAAAGCTTATGAGAAGTGAATGTATAGTAAGGTTAGGTCTCTTTCTGAAGGTAGCTTTTTTGACTCTGTGACATTGTGTCACCTTCACTAAAGCACGCCTAAGACTTCAGCTGCTCCTCCAAAGCAGTTACTCACCTCCAACGTCTTGTTCTATGAACTTAGGACAACATTTTGGCAAATGATTAAGGGAGAATTTAAGGGTTTAAGACTTGATATGATGGAGGATAATGGAAAACTTTAACTTAATGTAGATTTTTGTTTTCTTTTGAGACTAGGTGGTCATGTGTTTGTTATCCTTATGACTTAGATTCTAGATGATGGAATTACAGCAAAATTGGTGAGACGTGGTCACTCCTTGAATAAACACAAAATAAAATTGCTTATGGTACAGTAGGACATGAAATATCTGGGCAAAAGAACACAAACTTTGTGGGTAATATACATATAACTCATAAATTCTAACTAAGATGCTTAATTGACAGGAGAACAGTTCAGCCACTTTGGCCTGAATTTTTAAGATCAGAGGAGATAGTAGACACATTTTTCTCATTGACACTTTTTCTGTATAATCATTAGTAATTTGGAAAATCACCACAGTTCTACAGCAATAATGGCCAGTGGTTCCAATATGAATTTATAAATGAGAAACTGAATATGTGACCCAGCTAATATTCTACAGAATGTAAGGCAAAATCAACAAATTATGTGAAATTAGAGACTGTGAGTCAAAAGTTCAGGTGTTCTGTGCTTCATTTTCTAATGTTTACAGAAAAAATAGGGAATATATATATCACCCATATTTTCACTCATATTTGCAATATGAGTGATGATTATAGAGGGATGTTATTGTAGTTTGTATAGAACCCAAGAGGTTCTATAGATGTGGGACTTCTAATTGTTAAACTTAGAAATCCCCAAGAATCTGTCATACTGGGTCATTTTCTATAAATATAATTATTTATATTATTTCAAAGACAAAACAATTGCTGGCCGTAATAACCTTGTAGATATACATAATAGATACAGAGATTACTATGCTTGGCTTCTACTTAGATTTGATTAATAAATAAATGAGAATATTTATCATTCTCGTTAAAAGCTGGAGGAAATACAGACAGTAAAGTGTGAGTGCTCCTATTTAAACTCATTAAAAACACATAATCATGAATCCTAGTAGCATGAAAAAGATTTGAAAGCATGAGAAGTTAGTGACCAGGGAGGTCTAAAATATTTCTCAGAGACAAGTGGAATGCTTTCTTGTATTAAATGAGATATTGATAAAGATTAGAGAGTAAAATTTATAATTTCTCCAGTGTATTAATAATGTATAATATTTATTGCAAACCTATTCTGATCCAGACATTGCTACACATGTTTTGTATTTAATCCTCAATGCAATCATGTGAAAGACATGCTCTTTGTGTTAGTTTTTCATCACTGGGACAAAGGAATAATGTTTTTGGCTTACGGTTTCTGAGGTTTTAGTCTGCCATCAGCTGGACCTGTTCCTTTGGGCCCGAGACTAGGCAGAATACTATGGAGTGAGAGAATGGGAATAGGTTAATAGGCTCTCACTTCATGGCACTCAGGAAGTCAGAAAAGAGAGAGAGAGAGAGAGAGAGAGAGAGAGAGAGAGAGAGAGAGAGAGAGAGAGAGAGAGAGAGAGAGAGAGAGAAGAGGCAACAGGACAAAATGAAGTGCTCAGAGATACAACCTTAGTAACCTACTTCCTCTAACTCTAAAATTTACCTCTGAAAGTTCCCAGTACAACCCAGTAACTCCTTCAAATTATGAATCCACTAGTGGATTAATCATGGGTTAACCCTTATACCAATAACCTCTCAATGAATGGTTTCATCAAGCCTTTCAACACATGAGCTCTTAGGGGGGACATTTTAAATTCACACTCCAATGCTATTATTATCTCTGTTTTATAGATGTGAATTGAGGCACATTCCAGAGGAAAAGCCATGGCACAACTGGTCTTAGAGTCAATGTGAACTCCTTTGCTACATCAAAGATATGATAGACGTGGGGTGAATCTATTTATTTATAGCTTTTGCTTTGAAGTAATTTCTGATTGTTGGTTGGGTTTAGTGATGTGTGTTTGTAATCCTTGCATTTGGGAGGCAGAGTCATGAGGATAATGAATTCAAGATCATCCTCAGGAACATAATGGAATACAGGATTCCCTACCTGAACAATAAATAAAGTATAAAGAAAACAAAGAAAAAGAATTTTTAATTCTTAGAGAAGTAAAATAGTGGAAAGAAAATCAGAAAGATGCAGTATTCGAGTGTCAGGCTTGTAGAGTCAAAGAAATATTGCTGATACTTTGCTAATTGCTTTTCTGGAAGCATTATTTGCCCCCTATCCTGTGCTGCCCTAATCAAGCATAGCCTTCTATTTAGTAGTAATCTCAAAACTATAGAAGCATCACTTTATAAAAAAAATACCTCCATGGTACCTGAAAAAAAGGAAATGTGAGACCTACAGAGATATTTGGACCCCTTCCACACACAATTTTCCCAAGGTTATTTGTGGTTTATTCTACAACTTATTTCTTTCTAATTGTCACAATGATTTTTTCCATAATAGTAACTTGAGGGTTAATGATTAATTTTTGTTCATGAAATTTATTAACCTAAGAACAAGTTAGAGTAAAATTTTTGTTAATTCTTATGAAAATATTTCAACATTATATTATAGCCATTTTGAGGAACCTTAATGACCTCAGTTGTCCTTAAGGTTCAGAAAATGGCATCACTATTGCTAGACTAAGGTTTCTGAGAGATTAATTTTTTGCAACAATATTCTCATAGGGCCATTATAACTTTTGATATTCAAGATTAAGATTAAGGGATGTTCTCTCCTTTGTGCTTTTATTAAGAGCTACCGATGTTAGTTTTCTCTGTATTGTGATACTTATCAGTCTCAGGAGATTAGAGTCACAAAATTCAAGAGAAATGTACTCCTTCTGAGCCTCCTTGGTATAGAATACTTTACATGGACTTTTGTGTAAGGAGGAAATCTTTCATACTTCTCCAATGAAAACACAGTATCTCATGGAGAAACATATTGATAGTGAGTACTAGGAGTAAAGCTGTTAGCTATTTCAGTCATGTTTTAAAAAGTTATTCACATGTGAATATAAAGACCACAGACTTTGGAAAGATCCAGAGTTGCTGTTCTGTGTGTGGTGTTGATGATGGGTTTGTCTCTCTGCTTGTTTTATCTTTTCAACTTCCCTTGGATTCAATTTGGGCTTGTTTTGCTCTTCTTTTTAAATTTTATTTTATTTTATTTATTTTTAACTGATACCTAGAACACTGGATTGTCAATGGGCTGGGAGAAGGACCAATAGATAAAGGGCTTGTTTCTAAGCATGAGCACCTGAGATCAGTATCTCCGGAACCCATGTAAAACTGTAAGATGTAGCAGGCTTTTGTAATCTTCCAGAAGCTCACCTGTTAGGTAGCCTGGCACTTTGAACAATGTACAAGAAGCCCTTGCTCAAAAGGGGACCAACAGGCAAAAAATGTCCGCCACCTCCACATGTGACATGCCACACCTGCATTCACACACATGAGCATGCACACATACATATACACACACCGAAGATGCACATGATAATAGAATTACATGAAGTTTCAATGCATGTACACATTTTGTGACATTTAAATGAGTTTATGTCTATCTTTTTGCTGTGCTTACTGACTGAGGCAATTTATATTTGGAAGAAGGACAAAAATGGCATCCAGTGCTTAAAATTTATTGGTATTAATTTAATGAAATCTTCCAAAATATTATCTTGCTTTTATTTTCATCCAATTAAAATAGATTTTTAATTTTATTTCTAGTTTCTACTTTGATATTGCATTATTTAGATTTCTGTTGTTTGATTTACAAATAAACAGCACAGCAGGCAGCTCTCTGTTGTTATTTGACAGAGAAGTCCTTTGTGTCATAACAAAGACAAAATTTACAGAATTTGATTTCTATTTAAATCATTTCAGAGACTTGCTTTATGACCCATGGTATGCACAGTTTTGGTGAAAGTTGCCCTTACACTAGGTTGTTCAGTACAATGCATTGTAATGTCATGTAAGACAAACTGGTTGATAATGTTCCAGTCTTCTATAGCCTCAATGATTTTATTTCTATGTATTCATCAGGTACTAAGAGAGGACTGTTGTTGTTTTCATTTGTGTTGGTACATGCATCTAACTTTTTACTTTATTTCAACATTTTTGTTCTGTTTTAAATATTTATTAATATCACACAGTATATTTTTAATTTTTATAGTTTATTTTTAACTGAAAAAAGAATTATGCAAATTTGTGGGGCAAAGTGTAATGATTCAATAAATGTATGTAATGAAAAATGATCAAATTAGAATAATTAACATTTCTATGTGGCAATATGCCTTATTCTTAAGCATACTTTAAATATGCTCTTTCATAACATAATACATCCACAGAAGCTTTATATTTTTAGTAATTGTTTAGTATAATTTGTTTTAATGTTTTACTTTTTTTGTATTTCGCCATTCTCTAATTTTCTCTTTTTGATTTTTTTTCTTCTCTTTTCTTCTTTGTAGTATTAGGGATCAATTCCAAAGCCTTGTGCATACCACACAAATATTCTGCTTCTGAGCCATATCCCCAGAAGTGTCACTTTCTTGTAGGCTACACCTAGGTGGAACTTGTTTTTCCTACTGATAATTTCTGTATTTTTGGGGACAGTTCAGGTCATTTAAAATTAGGGTAGATATCTTTATGGTAGGGTATTGAACAATAATCATGCCATTTATTTTTAATTTGTACCACCATCTTCTATGTCATACTTTATGGAGAGTATGGGATGATGCCTAACCCTAAAACATTTGGCTCTGGGTTGTAAATTCCAGTACCAGAAATTGGTTACAGCCCACGCTGAGCTGTGGAGTGGAGAGACCTACTAGGTCCCCAAACAAGACAGGCTTCTGTCAAAGCACTTGATTACATTCCTGAGGTAAAAGGTAAGAAATTTGTGCTGAAGATACCACTGGCTGCTACTATACAACATCAAAAGGCAGGGCTGGAATCTGCCAATTCAGATGGCTAGCTTGTATAGTGCTGAAAAGTGCTCCATGTACAGCTGGGGGAAAATGACCAACAATGTTGTTAGCAAGTAGGGGACACTGCTATATGAAAGCAACCAGCCTGGCAAGATGTACACACCTGTGCAATCGTGACACACAGCTTAGGTGGGTAACCAATGCCTCTCTTGATCAGCTAAGAGAGCTACCCAGTGGAAAAGAACCTATAGCTGGAACTGGGAACCAAGTAAGAAGCCTATGGAGATCAAGATCCTACTCCAAAGATAAGCTCCCACTAGTCTTTGGCCAAAAGAAGTGCCTGCACCCATAAAAATCTCTATAAATTAACAAGGCCTATCCACTTTAACCTATCCTGCACTCATTCTCCATTGGAGAATCTTTTTTTTTCCTATTTCAGAAAGCAGCAAGAACCGAGAACACCAAATATCTATCAAGAAGACAAAGATAGATAGCTGACTCCCCAGGAGGAGATGAACCACTCCTTGCACATCAGTTAGGGCCCAGGTGAAAGAAACCACAGAGGAATTGGTGAGATGAGCAAGAGAGCTGCTTCCATGGGAAGCCTGATCATCTGGGCTAGAGTGATGGAGACAGACACCAAGGATACTCAAAACACACCAAAGTAGAAATCCACAAGCTGCTGAGAGCTCAACATTAAAACTTATCCACCAAGGCTTGGGGAATTTTGTGGAAGAGAGAGCTTAAAGAATGCATGAGCTACAACCTGACTACTGCCTTCACAACTCATAATCAACAACTCCGTGTCGAATATCAGCAATCACAGAAAAGGCCCTTAGTGGAGTGGGGACAGGGAGGAGGAAAATGATAATACAACACATGATGTATCCATGAAGTTTCTACTTAATAAAAAAAAGAAAAAAGATTGGTCAAAATTTTTGTTTTACATTAAATTTACCTTTAATATTGGTTTATTACCTATAAGTACTTTAATATTTAAGTGGCTTCTTCAGGGCTTATAATACCTTTCTTTAACTTGTCACCCTTTAAATAATGTATCATTGTACTAATATTGTAGAAACCTTAAAATGGTAAATGTGCCTCTTTCTTCCTTCTTATTTCTGGTCATTGTTCTTTAACATTTTACTTCTCACTAGATTATAGATCCCATAATTCACTGGAAATACTTTTATATTAAAATAAAGAAATTGAAGAAATATATCTTTTATATCTATGTAAATACCTGTGAGCTGCAGAGATGGGTCAGTGGTTAAGGCGCTTGCCTGCAGAGCCTAACGACCAAGTTACATTCCCCAGTGCCCACATAAAACAGATACATAAGGGGACATATGCATCTGGAGTTTGTTTGCAATGGCTGGAGGCACTGCTACTCTCATTCTCTCTTTCTCTGTCTCTCTCTGCTTGCAAATAAATAAAAATTTAAAATTCTTTTTATTTCCAGTGTTCTTCATTCTCTTGAGAAGATTGGTATAATTTCCTTGTTCCTGTATCTGAAGAACAAACTTTAAAACTTCTGTTTACTGCACATGTGTGAGCAATGAGTTACTTCCACTTATCTGAAAAAGCTTTTGTTTCCACTTAACTTATCAAGTATATATTTAGATTCTGAAAAGAGTGTTTTTCTTAATCAGAAATACTAGGATAGAGTTTTATTTTTCCAGGTTTTTTTATTGAAAAAAAAAAACACTGAAAATAGGTAATTCTTACCTTCCACTGCATGCACTGCTTGAGATTTAAGCTTCTTGTGTATACTGGTTTGTAATTTGTATCACAACTATAAAATTATTGGTGATTATTTCTGCAAAAGGCTGTGTAACTAATCCTTTCTCTCTTCTTTTTTTCTGGGGGCCTCAATAATATAGTTGATATCATCCTATAGGTCACTATGTCTATCTCTATATTTGTATTGTAGTCTTTTCTTAGTGTGTGTGTATGTATGTATTTGTAGTTGTCTAATTCACATAAACATGTGTTTTGCATGTTTGGTTCCCAAATGATGGTAATTTAAGAGGTGGAGCCTTGCTGGAGAAAGTGTGTTGCTGGGGGTGGGCTTATGGGTGTTATAGCTAGCTTCCCCTTACTAATGTTTAGCACTCTCCTCTATGCTATTGTTCACCTGATGTTGGCCAGGAGGTGATATCCAGTCTCTCCTCCACCAGCTTCTCTTTGTGTCTGTAAGCCAAAATCTACCATTTACTCCCACAAGCTGCCTTTGGTCAGTTGCTTTGTGCCAGCAATATGAAGGTAAGTGCTACAGTATGTATGGGCGTTTGTGTGCTGTAGTGCACGCATGGAGGTCAGAGAACAACTTTGAGGTGTTGGTCCATCCCTTCTATCTTGTTTCTGTGAGACAGACTCTCTGGTTGTTTGCTGCTGGGAAGTTCAGAATTGCTGACACAGAGTTCTGGAATTCTCCTGACTCCACCTTCCTGTAGCTGCTCTGGAATTACAGATGTGCTGCCTGTATGTGGATGCTGGGATCTATTCTGTCTTTAACCTCTGAACCAACTCCCCAGTTTTTTTTTAATTTCTCTTTAATTTTGGATAGTTTGTTCTGTGCTCTCAAGCTCACTCATCTTCTATACTGTCTAATTTAATCCTATTCAATTTATTTTTAACTCTAAAGTTATTGCTGGAACTATTTTGTATCATTCATCATATTTATATCTTCAGCAGTTTATCATAGCCAGTTGATATTGTCATCCATCTACTTAAACACATAGGGCACCATGATAATAGCTATTTGTCTGCTAATGCTGTCATCTTTTATTACTACATATATTTCTGTTTATGGGTTTTGTTCTGTTTGTATAATTTATTTTCCTGCTTGGTAATTTTTTTTTGAGCACTGGGTATTTTTGAATTTTATATTTCCAGAATTACATTTAGTTCTATTATTTAAATAGTGTTGGACTTTACCCAAGCACACATTTACTTACCTTCTATTTTATGTCTTCAGGCATTGCTTTCAAGATTTGTTAGGGAAGATCCTGAGTAGCTTGTATTTCTAGGGCATGTGCTGAAGGGAGTTTATGTCTGTGCTACCACAGGGTTAGTTATTGTCCTTGTATATAGTTACTGCCTTATTCACTTTGACTTTTCCAAACCTGAGTGCAGTCCCTTTATTTATGCACATACTTCTATTTATTCACAAGCACCTGTTGGCTTTGTAAACACATAATTTGTTGATTTGTTCAGTTAAAGTAGAAGAGGCTACCTTTGAATTAAATGAAAACATTTTTTGTTAACATGGATAAAATTACTACTAAATTATTTACTAAATAAGTGAAAATGATTTTTTAAGTTTGCTAGATATAATTTTCACTAGATTTGAAAGCAAGTAATTAAAAGCTATTCACAAATAACTGTTTTAAAGTATCAAGATACTAAAAAAAAAGCTATGAGAAAGGAGAATAATCATTAGGATCTAAAGTGAAAAATGTGAATTTAAATCCAGATTCTCTTACTTATTGCCTGAGTGATCAAGTTACAAATGACGTTCACAAGTAAGCAAACTATGTCCCGAGGATCTGCCATCTGTTTACAAATGCATTTCTCTTGGAATACAACCACACTCATTAGTTTAAGTATTGCCCGTGGCAGCTTTCACATCCCAGCAACCAAGTTGAGCAGTTGGGTGTTCAGATCATTGCACAAAGTGTAAAATATTAACCTTCTGGTCCTTTATAGAAAAAGTTTGCTGAGCTCAGCATTAGGGCCTGAGACAATTTATCTACAAAGATAGAATGATGATACCAACCCTACAGAGTTCTTGCCAGGATACTTGTTATGGTAGAGAAGCATACACAACTCTTGAGCTGTGTTTAGCATGTGAAAATTGCACAAAATGCTGTTAGCTTTACATTATTGTTTAGTCTCACTCTCACCCAGACTGACCAGGAACTCATTTTGTAGCCTAGGTTTTATTTCATCTCACTGAGATCCATCTTCCTCGGCCTTCTGAGTTGTGTGGATTAAAGGCATGAATCATCATACCTGGCTTGGTTTGGTAATTTTTTGCCTTAAAGTTCTACTTTCCTCCCTGTGGTTGGTTTTGAAACTAAGCTACTTTCTTATTAACCTTATTTGTACAAGGTGAGAATCAATTATATTTCAAATAATAAAATTTCACACTATTCCTTTAAAACATTTCCATTTGCTTAGTCATCATGACTCTGTCAAACAAAATAATCTTTAGGTACCTTTGTTATAAATAATTACATAACAATAGTAGCTTTGGAAATGTCATGGCTAATGCAATATGACCCCTGAAGCCTTGATATGATTAGAAAGGTGATAGAATGTTTCTAATTTTTTAAGTGTTAAAGAGAATAATTTTCTTTATATAGCCAGAGACATAAAAGCTTATAATACAAGTGAAGTTTATTGGTGTTCTTTCTTGAATGATGTTAACAAAAATACTTTTAAATAATTTTAGCACTTGAGATGTAGAACACCTTGCATATGGAAAATTTTTAAAAATGATTTGGAGACATAATAAGTAGGAATACACCACAGAAGGGGTTGAAACAGAGACCACATGGTGCCATCCTCAGCTACTGATATGAATTATGGCAAGTAGGTCAATACAAAGAGGCAAGTCACCAGGAGGCTGTGCCTCCTTGTTGAATTGCTGTTATGAAATTCAACTCTGCTGGAACCTTCAGCCTGTACTGAGGTAAATTGCAAGAACATTATGGGACATACTCTACCTGATGGTCGTGCAGTGATGACTATGCTTGCCCTGGCAGATTGCTGTTTCTACATAATGGACACTACTTTGGTTTGCTTTGTGAGTACACCTGGTAGAATGACCTAAGGCAGATCCTGATGTGGCTATGTCAATCATAAAGAGCTTATGATCTGCATTTTACCATCATTCCTAATTTCATTTTATGTCAGTTTTTCTCCAGTGGTTTCATTTTTATTTATGCTATCTAAATGTTTTATTTTACTTTGCAAGTCACATTCGATCCTTTCTGGAAAAAGATTGCATATAGATAGGGAAGTAAGTGGGTAATTTCCAGCCAAGTCTAATATGTCTATTTTGTTCTGTTCTCATAATAACTGATAAGTAACATAACAAACAAATCCTAGCTTATATAAATTCATAAATCTCAAAATTTAAAGAAAGGGGCTTAGCTATATCAGTGGCTTGGATCTTTGCATCATACAAAATGATTAGAATTATTTTTGTTGTAAATAATCCACTGCTTTTAAAGTAAGCCTCTAATGTAGACATAAATTCTCTTTTAAATCCGAAAGGCAGGGAGTATTAATGGTCTGTATTTGTCATTCAGTCACACTACCTATATTTGCCATATAAACGTGATTGGAATTTGTTGCTGTGCACTTGTTAGGCTGAGGCAAATGGATTGCCTGGGATGAGGATATAGTTCAGGGGTGCAGAACTTATTTTGTATGTGAAAAGCTCTAGGTTCAACTCCCAGTACCTCAAATTAAAAAATCTTTAAAAATGCTATGCAAGTGGAAGTATAAAAACCACGTTTTTTTCTATTTGAAAGATCTTGTATCATTCATTAAACTAGAAATTTGTTAAGTCCTGTGTGAAATGATGCCCTCAGCACTCTGCATGCAGCAACGACAACAAAGCTCTCTCCTTCTGATATTTCCAGAAGATGTGTGTCATAGTAGATGGCCCTAGTTATTAAAGGAGAAAAGAAAATATATGGTAGACTATAATAGCTTGATGCTGTCAATAGATGGTGATTTTAAAGATATCTGCTATCCATGTAGAGGTGAATCATAGGCCTCTCCTCTAATTCCAAGGAGAAGGAAAGGATTAAGACCCAATGGTATTAGATCCTCTATTGACGCTGATCCCCCAAAGTCATTAACCTAGGCACACACAGTGCTAAGGTGGTTTTTCTTTAAGTGGCAGCTGCTATTCTGTGGATGGCGACCACAGAGACTGATGGGAAGTTAAGAACATTCTGGAAGATGTGGAGGCTGAGGGTGCAGCCATACACAAGAGGTCAATACAGACCTCAGTGCTAAAAACTAGTCAGTAGTAGTTAAGGGATTATCAGAATTAAAAATAGAATTAGGGCATCAGAAATGTGCCTGCTAGAAAAAAATAAATCAGGCCTTTTCACATCTTACTTGTTGATTGATATCTTTGTCTACTTGCCCAGCATGGTTATATGTTGGGAATATTTTCTCCATCATCCTCAAAACACAGTATGACATCTTTCTCTCCAGATGTCTGCCTAAGATCCTAGGTTAAATGAAATGTCCCTTATTAGCTCTCATACTACATGGAGCTATCTCCTTTTCTAATGTTTTTTTTTTTTGTTTATTTTTTCCCAGTCTTTTAACAAAATCAGATTCTTAAAAATTTCCTTCTGATTTCTTCAATGGCACATTCATTCATTCAGTAGTGTACTGCTTAGTTTCCAAGAATTTGTGTATGTTCTATAGTATTTGTTGCTGTTGATTTGTTGTTTAATCCCATTGTGGTTAGATGGAGTACAAGGAATTATTCCAATTTTCATGGATTTGTTAAGATTTGCTTTGCGTCCTTATATATGGCCAATTTTAGAGAAAATTTTTATGTGCTGCTGAAAAGAATGTGTATTCTGCAGCATTTGGATGGAATGTCCTGTGGATTTTTGTTAGGTCCATTTGCTCTATGGTGTCATTTAATCCTGATGCTTCTCAGTTTACTTTCTTTTAACCAGGATGACCTGTCAATAGTAGGGTATT
The DNA here is from genome assembly GCA_004024765.1 of Zapus hudsonius. Taxonomy (NCBI): domain Eukaryota; kingdom Metazoa; phylum Chordata; class Mammalia; order Rodentia; family Dipodidae; genus Zapus; species Zapus hudsonius. The sequence continues at coordinate 20,456 of PVHP010022715.1, forward strand.
AAAGTCACCCACTATTGTTGTTCTTGAGATTATCTGTGACTTTACATCTAATAGTGGTTTTTAAATGAAACTGGGTGCATATATTTAGTGCATATATATTTAGGATTTTAATGTCTTCTTGCTGGATTCTTATCTTAATATAAATAAAGTTTCCTTCTTTACTTTTTCTGACTAATGTTGGTTTGAAGTCTATCCTGACAGATAGTAGAATAATAGCAATGCCTGCTTATTTCCTAGGCCTATTTCCTTGAAATACCGTTTTCCATTTTTTTACCCTAAAACAGCAAAAGTCTTTATGGAGAAGTGAGTTTCTTGGAGGCCACAAATAGAGGGATTCTGCCTTTTAATCCATTCTGCAAGCTTGTGGCTTTTTGTTTGGGCATTGAGACCACTGATGTTCAGAGTTATTATTGAAAGATATGCATCTGTTCCGTTATTCTTGATTTTGTCTTTGCTTTTTTTTCTCTAACTCGCTTGCATCAAGTATTATTTGAACATGGCTTTTTGTTTCCTGTGGTAACTTGTATGTACCCATCTTTCTCTTCAGATCAGAGATCCCTTCATGTAGTTTCTATAGAGCTTGCTTCGTGGTCCAGTACATGGAGCTATCTCACAGTTTCATTTATTATATTAAATGTGATATTCTCCTTTGACAGGCCTGTAACCCTCATTAGACTAAGAAGTCTTTTGACAGTGTGGCTCTTTCCCTGTTTCTTTCTCCTTGGTGCCTCCTTCTTTGGCACTAAGAATGATATTGAGTTGAGGTAAACTGAATTGAATCGGGCAAGCAAGAGACACCAGGTAGCATGAAGGTGCTATGTGTATTATGAGCAGCATGTTCAAATACTTTCAGAGTCTTGCAAATGATTTGAATGTGTACCATAACCACAGAAATGCTCTGATCCATGTGTGATTACAGCTCCTTTCTGCAAGATCTAGGATTTGAAGAAGTCATGGAGATGACTTTTTTGTGTAAATATTTCTATTTTAAATAAGGAATTAGTGGCAATCAATTCAGTTTCACAGATTCACATTGGGTAAACAGATCCTCACTGATTCCAAAGTACTCTACATGTTGAAGCTCTACAAATTCAAGGCAATCCAGATCCCATTAGGCTGTTAGTTCTAGGGAACCCTGGAGACACAAAGAAACTGCTGTTACTAAGTGGCAGAGAAGCATCTGGATCCCAGCATCATTTGTGTGTGACAAGCAGCTTTGACTGTAATTACTACTGGGGTTCACAGACTTAGCATATAAGAATACAGAGCACATAGCTAAATTTATATTTCATATAAACAACTAATGATTTTGGTGTACTTCCTATATGATATTTTACTTTAGAAAACCTAATTACAAGTGTTAAGAGTCTGAGTTGAATAATTTAATTCACCTGTCTACCTGTCATGTCCTGGGTGAATCATCTAGAAAATAAAAATTAAAAAAAAACTCTAAGTAAAATAATGAAAAGATCTCTAAAAGAAGATTGGAGATGAGGTAAAGCTCTGTAGTATGGCACTTGTCTAGCATGTAGGAGGCCCTGTGTTCAGTCCCCAGCACTGTAATTCTTTAATGTTTATTTTAAAATACTGGTATTTTTAACCACAGCAAGAGATAAGGAGTGCCAAGATATCAACTATCTACCTATAGCCTTCCCCTTCTCTCTCTCTCTCTCTCTCTCTCTCTCTATATATATATATATATATATATATATATATATATATATCATCTTCATCTATATCTTTATGTGATAGATAATGTCACTCATAGTGATATTAAAATATTTTAAATGCTGATAAGACTATATCAAGTTTCTCTGCCATATTTCATGTTATCTGACTAGTCACTGGACTGTGGGAAGTAGGTCTGTGGATCTCAGGTAGGATTCAGGGAAGTGATAGAATGACAATAGGTAGCTGATACACATTGTGCAATATACAAATAATAGACACCAGGAGAACAAACCTTAAGAAAGAAATTGCCTTTGCTTCACAAAATACCTTGATGGGATGTGATAATGGTTTGTCTTGATTGTCCAACTGATCATATTGAAAAATACCCAGGAACTAGATAAAATGTTTCTCTGGGTGTGCCTGTGAGGGTCTTTACAGAGAAATCATGAGACCTCTGACCCAATGAATGCTATAATCCATGGATGGATTTATAATTTGAATAGATTATTGGGAAATGGTGGAAGTGTGGAAGATTGTTCCTTTCTACAGGACTTAGGTCACTGGTGACACACACTCAGGGCTATAATTGTCCTTGGATCACTCTGCTTCCTGCTGCTGTGAAGTGAATAGCCTCTCCTCCACACACTCCTGCCTGTAGCAATGCTGTTCTGCCTCCACATGAGCTCAGACACAACAGACTTCATCTATGCCACCGTGAGGCAATATAATGTTTCAGGCAGGTATTTATTCACAATGATGATAAAAACTAAGATTTTTGTAAGAACTTGAGTATTGTTAAATATGGAAGAAAAGGTAGTGTAAGAGTTCAACATGAAATTGAATTTGTGCAAAGGAAGAAATGGTAGGACAGGTGAAGACTAAAGAAAAGAAAGATGAAGGTGTGTGTTCATTGGCCACAGTCTGCAGAGAAAGGTATTGGGTGAGGAATGCCTGGTGGTCTGACAGTTCAAGGAATTTGAAACAGAAATACCAAATTACCAATCTTGAATTAGCATACAGATTGACCTTTGGAGATATTTTTCCAGATAAACCATATATAGAAAGGTGTATTCTAGTCCATATCTGTGTTGGAACAGACAAGAGAGAAGGGAACAGTCATGGAAGTAAGATGTGTGATTTGGGTGAATGTGAAGGGATCTGGCATTTTATAAAAAGTTAATTCCTATTGCTATCCATGGAGCAGCTGACATTAGGTTCCCACATATGATCCAGAATGGATAACTTGTGCCATATAGCTGAGGTTTACTGATTAACAACTAATGGTGTCTTTCTAAGCATCATTAATATCTCTGTTCTTCAGGGTGATTGAAGCACTCTCTGTCTTGTTCCTGATGCCCAACTCTACTGTGGGTCAGCTTCTCATTCCAAATCCTGAAATCTTCATTATTCCCTCCTGTGAGTTCATTAGGTGATTGATTTGCTGTCTTCTGTGTCTATTTATTGCAGCAATCATGGTACAAGTTCTTTCTAAATTGTATGAAACTGTCCATTCCTGAGATTTCTGCCATGAGGTGAGGGGTTCCTATTCTATTTCACTTCTTTAACTTCCTGTTTTATTGGTGCACTCTACATAGTGTTACTACAGCTATTGACAGGAAGCAATTCCCCTCTGTTTGAGGCACACTGCTAAGTAAAGCAAAATTACCTAGATTAGAAATCTTGGCTCTATTCTCCATTTTCAAGTTACTAGATCTCTTTATACCTCAGAGATCCCCTCTTATACCAAAGACTTAGTGGGAGTAGCTTTCTTTTCCTATTGTTTTTAATTGTGAGACACATAGAGTTAGATTTACTATGATCTTTGATTTATGACTGGTCTCGTTATTGCTGCATGCAAGGCTGTTTTCTAATCATCGCTCTGCCATGAGCCACCTATAAAACCATCACCAGAACTAAAAACTGGAATACTGCTGATAGCTGGTATCTTCTCATCACTCTTTCTCTCTGCTGTAATAAACAACTACAAGCTCAAGTCTGGCATTATCATCCTCCCACTTTCTGTTTAGTACATTTTTATATCTAGTCAACAGAATTTGAAATTTCCTTTAACTTTATGGAATGAAGGTGTCATGCAGGAAATCTGTGATTTATTTTTCATTTAAAATGATTATATACATACATGCATATTTAGGTGTCTAGGTTCATTTGCTCATTTTTTCAGGTGCATGTGATATATGTGTATATGTGCATGTGGGTGCACATGTACATGTTATGTTTATGTGTATATGTGCAAGTCAGACATTGATGTCAATTATCTTTCTTACTCTCTTCTTTACTGAGCCAGTGTCTGTCATTTGAATCCAGAAGTCTCTGGTTTGTCTCCATTCCTGCACAATGGGATTACAGGTGGGATGTCATGCTCACCTGCCATTTACATGAGTACCTCAATGTATTCATCTACTCTTTTTTTCAGTGTGGTTGTTTCCAGGTGTTTCCAGCTGCCGTGAGACAGGGCTACTATGAACAGATATCCATTGAGTATATTCAGGAGGTTCTTTTAATTATTTGTGTGAGAGTCATTCTGGTCATAGTCTCTGGTATGTTCATTATATGAGGAAGTCAAACTGATGTCTTAGGTTAGGAATTGATTTGGGTGTATGGTATAGAAGGGAATTAATTTAACTATTTTATTACAGATAATCTTATTCTAATTCCAGTTGTGGAAGAAATTTTCTGCTCAAATGATTTGACATGTAACCTTTCTGTTATACATCAAAGTCCTACATTTATGTATATCTGTAAATTCTGACCAGTTTTTCTATATCTGAACCAAGACATAGTTGATACAATTTCAAAATTAGCCTGTACATTTAGTAGTGTCCCAAATATTTTGGGGTCTTCGTTTTTCCATATTAATTTTAAAATAAACTATTTTTCTCATATATATATATATATATCTTTTATTGAAATCTGCAAACTTTCCAAGATGGTTTCCCATATCATTTGTTAGGCTTAATTTTGTGTCTTTTTTGTTGTCATTGTTGCTCATTTAGAAAAGCTTAGTAATTGAGTTTTCTAAATTCTTGCTGGTGGATGTGTTTGTTTGATCCAGGTGTCCTACACAAACATGTGTGTTGTGAATGCTTGATCCACAGCTGATGGCAGTTTTGGAATTGGAATTTTGTTAGAGGCATGTTGTTGGGGGTGGCCTTATGAGGGTTATAACCAGCTTCCTCTTGCCAGCTTTTGGCACACTTTCTTTTTTTTTTTGATATCTTTATTATGAATAAGTTTATACACTGTATGAGCAAATCTTGTGAATGTGTCCCCATTTCTCTCCTCTCTGTCCCCTACCCACTTTCTTGCTGCTTTTTGCATTGCTGTGGAGAGGTGATGTCCACCCTCTGCTCATGCTATCATTTTCCCTGCCATAATGGAGAGTTTGTAAGCTAAAATAAACCCATTCCTCCAAAAGCTGTCTTTCAGTTGGGTTCTTTATTGCAGCAACAAAAGCTAACTAACTACATCAGTTTTGGTACCAGAGAGTGGCATCTGTCCTTGCTGCTAGACCCCTGATTTTGTGGCTTTGGCCTTTTGGAACTGAGGAATGTGGATGGCTTTGAGATCTTGGCCTAGTAGTTTCCTTTCAGTGTTGTAACAGATTGATAGAATTTTCTGGTCAGAGTTTAAAAACCTGAATTCAGTTAAAACTATGAACTGTCAAATTTGCCTTACAAGGATGAGAAATAACTTAGATGAGGGACTGGTCTGGAGGCAGTGAAAGGCTTTTTTTTTTTTATTCAGTCCTTCTTGCTTTTTCTTTGAGATATGTTACTATGTAGTCCAAATTAACCTCAAACTCATGATACTTCTGGCTCAACCTTCAGAGATCTGGAATTACCAGTATGTTCAACTGGCTTTTAGTCTTTATATTCTTATATTTTATTTAAGGCTAAGAGTTTCTCATAAATTAACACTATTGTTGAGATTTCCTTTTTAATTTTATAATCATTCAGTTATTGACTTATATAATAGTTGAGATCAAAGAAAATGAAGGAACACAAAGAAAGGAATAGAAAAAGTTCTGTTGAACAAATTTTAAGTTTGATAAATACTAATAGACTTTAAGATGTAAAAAGAATAGTAGAAATAGGATTGACATATGAATAGAAGCTTCAACGCAATGAAGATAGAACAATATTAAATGTGTACTACAGGAATCCAGCTACCACTGTCATCATGTTGGTTATAACAACTATTTGGCCTTTAGGGATTCTGGTGCACATCACACATCTTATAAGAAAAACAAAGTACTTAAGATACTCAGTAGGGTCTGTTGTGCTAGCTACTGATGCTGGAGTGGTCCTTTCTTTCTTTCTTTCTTT
>PVHP010022716.1:0-28049 GCA_004024765.1 Zapus hudsonius
AGCTTCATCGAGGTTGTAAAACCCAAACTGCCATCAGCTGAGGATTGATCTATCAGAACACATTCATTTGTTTTTGGGGGACACCTGGATCAAACCATGACACCCGGAAACCTGGAAACAATGAGGCCAGAGCAATGGCCAGTGTGGGAAGAAGAATGACCCCCAAAGATACACACACCCTAATCCATGGAACCTATATGTTAGGTTGCAAGGCAAAGAGGAATTCAGGTGGCCAACTGAATTCACTGCTTATCCATGAAGGTGGAGTAGGTTCTGGTCATCCAGTGGGCCTGATGGGATCGTTTACATGTGGAAAAGGGAGGCAAGAAAAGAGGTCAGAGGGCAAAGCAGAAAGAGGGTCAGAGAGGAGGTCAGAGATGTTACCATGAGGGCTGCTAAATGGAAGAAAAACATGGGGGCCTCGGGCAGCTGGGTTCTCCTGCAGCTCTCCTGGAAGGAACCAGCCCTGCCCACACCTTGGTCTTAGACTAAGACACCTGTGTCACACATCTGACATATAGAACTGTCAGGCTAGTTAGCTCAAGTCCTTTTAAAATATTCTCAGTGATTTCAGAGAAAATCAGAAAAGGAAGGTGCCCCAGTTAGGATGCATTTGGAATGGGAGTCTTCTGGGAATCCCTAAGCTGCAAGGGAGGGCAGGGCCCTGGAGGTCATTTTCTGCTAGTTCCGGGAGAGGACTGAGTCATGAGAATCATGGCTTCAGCCAGAGGAGATCACTGCCAGGAGATCAAAGGATAAACCAACTTCCTTGGAAAGGCAAGAGTGCGATCCAACTTCGAAGAACACTCTTGCATCCGTCTCAAAGTGTGCGGCGGCTGTCTGTAAAAGTGACTCCATCCTCCCGAGCTGCTGATTAGCCATTACAAAAGGAGCGCTGACTCTCCCCTGCAGCAGGGCTGAATAATTCATAATGGATAGACGTGTTTGAATGAAGCCAGGAAGGCAGGGAGACGAACTGGGTCAGGCTGGCCTGGCCTGCTTAAGCAATACAGTTGCTAGGTCATTTCCAAACAACACGGATGAGCTCTTGCAAGGATTAATTATTGGCTTCTCAACTCTCCTGAAGCACAGTGGCTAAAAGTCATTGCAGATCAATGTCTATTAAACTGCCCCCGAACATTCCATCCTTCGGGAAAAGAAACTTTAAGAATAGGAGGGGGCTGAAAAATCCCAATGGTCCGGGTTCAAGGTGACACGGCCCAGAAAATGTGTTCTGCTCCTTGTTAGCAGGACGCCCCCAGCAGCTTCTGGAAGTGAGCTTGTGGCAATATCAAGGTTCCCGGAACAAATTAAGCCATCACCTGGACCCCAGGAGCACGATCCAGGAAGGGGGTGGAATGAATCACTTGAAAGTCAGATAAATTGGATGTAGAAACACCCCAGGCAATCTCTAGCTCATTTCCTCAATGGCTTGTGTTCTCATTGTAGCCCACCAGAGGCAGGAATCTCAGAGGCCCCATAAGAACGAAACAGAAGAAGATACAGGGATAAAACCAACCCATGCTAGGCCTCAAACCAGCTGGTGGCCCCTGGAATCACCCATCTGGGGGCTGGTTCTGAGAAGGAAAGGACAGGACCACCACAGTCCTCAACACCCCACCCTCCACAAGGACCCTGCTGTGTCGCCATGGCCAACAGGAAGACCACCATTTGGCTACCTATGTTTGTTTACTCTAGCATCCTGACTCCTGACCAGGTGCCATGGTGAATACAGACTGCTCTACAGACCACCTAAGAATGGCAAATGGGTTTCAATAGCGGGGCTAGGATGGTTTCCGAGGCTGACCCCAGCTCACAGGAGGACCATGCCATGATTACTCATCATGACTCATGTCTACCCTGGGCACCGGTGGTTCACATATATTTGCAACTCTGAATCTATCCAGCCCTCAGTGTGTGTGTGTGTGTGTGTGTGTGTGTGTTGTGTGTGTGTGTGTTCATGCATGTATATGGGAGGGTGCACTTTTCTATACAGGTACATGTCAAGGCCAGATGACAACCTCAGAACCTCAGGTGTCATTCCTCAGGCACCATCCACCTTTTTGAAATAGAATCTCTTACTTGCCTGGAACTCAACAAGTAGGTTACAGTGTCTGGCCAGGCAGTACCAGGGACGCTCCTATTTCCTCCTCCCCACTGCTGGGATCGCAGGTATGTGCCACCACACCCAGCTTTTATTTATTTTTTTAACATGGGTTCTGAGGATTAAACTCTAGTCCTCGTGCTTATAAGGCAAGCACATTAGCAACTGAGCTACCTCCCCAGCCCCACCAAGCCATCTTTAGGAGATGGAAATGGTGGTGGTTTGAATGTAAAATGCCCATCATAGACTCATGTGTTTGCATACTCAATCCCCAGCTGGTTCCAGAAGAAGGTTCCAGAAGGTTGTGGAATTTTTAGGAGGTGGAACCTTTCTGAAGGAAGTGTGCCACTAGAGGCTGGCCTTGGAGTTTTTTAGCTTTGTCCCACTTTCCCGTTCTACTTCCTCCCTGCTGATGTGGCAATATAATGCTGGCTTCCTGCTCCTGCCATGCTTTCTCTGCAGTGATCGACTCTTCATTCTGTAAGCCCAAATAAATTCTTACCTTCCTTAAGCTGTTTCTGGTCATATATTGTCCCCCAGCAACAAGAAAGTAACTGATACAGAAAGTGAGTCTCCTAAAGGGAAAGATCTTAGTTCAACAAGAGTTCTAGGCCTACAATTCACCCTGTTTTCAGTCTTTTCACCTAAGTGTGACGGTGGCAGGCAGTATACTTAAATGGATCCCCATAGTTCCTGCTCTGGAATTTATAGCCAGTGTGATCCTTCCCCTGGCATGATTAGAACTAAGTGGCTTCCTCCTGACAAAGATCCTTCAGTGAAAGTGTGTGTGTGGTGTGTGTGGCAGAGAGGTCACTTGGGAGGTTAGTATGCAGAAACTGCTTCTGGTCTTCTCACACTCCGATGAAGCAAGCAGAGAATCTCATCAGCAAGGAACCAAGGGCAGCCTTAAGCCAACAGCAAGTGAGGAGCCCAGCCCTCAGTCCAATAACCTCTGAGACCTGAACCTTTCACTAGCCATGTGAGTGAGAATGGAAGTGACCCAGCCTCCATGGGTCCTCACATGAGACTGCAGACCCAGCTGACGTGCAGGCTTGAGAACCTGGGGCTGCCCTGTGCTCTTGAGCCACGCACGACATGGTGAGAGGATGAAGATGTGTTATTTAAGTGGCTGAATTTTTAAGTTACACAGCTGTAAATAACAAGTACAGTGGTCAATAAGGGCCTCTTAGGTGGAGAAATGAAGAAGTGTGAGGCTCTTGGCTTGGTCTCCCGGACCTTTGCCTCTTCTGGCAAGGACTTCCCGTTTTGCACACTCTCCCCTGCTGAACACAGAAACCAGGCTTCCCAGTGTGCTCTCCTCTATGAACTTTGTCCATGCCAAGCCAACTTGAACCACTTCCAGTAGTCAAGAACATCATGTGGGGGCTGGAGAGATGGCTCGGCAGTTAAATGTTCATCCTGTGAAGGCAGGAGGGCCTGAGGGGCCTGAGTTCTAGTCTCCAGATCCCACATAAACAGCTAGACATGGCCACACACACCTATAACCCCAATCCTGCAGGGGAGCAGAGACCCAAGAATGATGAGCCCTTTGAGCTCCAGAGTCAGTAAAGAGACTTTGGCTCAAAACAAAGACCAGAAAGAAGAGAGAAAGAGTGGGAATCCGATGTTCCACTGCAGCTACCATAGGCAAGCGTATGGGGTGCCTTACACACCACAAGCCAAAAACAATTTTTTAATTAAAAAAAATCATTATAAACACATAATATACCAGTAATGCCAGCTAAGTGTTTGACATGCCTCACTCACTCCTTATAATGATACCCTTCCCTTCATACAGATGAGGAAACTGAGACACAAATGATACCTAATCAATGGGCAGGTCAAGAGTTCAAGTCCAGGGTCTGACTCTGGACCACATGTCCTTCAGGATGAGTTCTCTCACTGACTTCCCACTCTGGAGCAGGGCTCCTCACCTTCTGCACATGGAGCAGGTGATACTGTGGCATGGGAGCTACTCTGAGCACCTTGGGATAGCAACAGTGCCAACAGCTTCTGCCCAATAGCTTCCTGCCATATACCTAGATGATCCCTCGAACTGCGAGCACCAGAAGTTCCCCCAGACATTGAGAAATATCCTGGGGGTGGGGATCACACTTGGTGAAGAAGCACCAGAGACTCACAGGATGGCTTTCAAACGTTTTCATCCCTGAGCTGGACAGGGACACCAGGGAAGTGGGGCCCTTAGAATCAGAGCACTGTGGGTTGGAGTTCCAGCCCAGGAAGCCCTCTCACCTCTGGAACCTACATTCACAATCAATAAACAGGAGCCACATTTGAGCCTCAAGGGGTGAGCTCCCAGCAGCCCTTCACTCCCTACAGCTGCCCTTCCTGCAGTATATGGGTTTTAGTCCTTCTGCTTGTATCCCACAGCTTCTAGAACCTTCTTACAACTACTGCCAAAACCACCCTGCACCCTGTGATGAGAAAAGGATAAAAAAATGCCCAAATGCCTTCTCTCTTGTCCCTCATCAGGGCACACCATCCCCTCCACCACCACCAAAGTTCACAGTTTTCTGATTGAAATTCACCCTGACCAGTGCTGCTGGCTGTTTTCCAATGAAATCAATTGAATCCAATTGTTCTTGGCTTAGTTTTGCATTCCTCCTGCAGCTCTGTGCGTGTGCACACACACGTGCATGCACATGCACACACATGTGCACGTGCACACACAGAGGCACGAGCTCGCCCCAGGCTCCTCCACATAGGCTGTCTGGAACAGCTCTCCAGTTTTCTCAAATGTGTGTGACCTGGCTCTCCAATCACATCTGGGACCATGCTTTCTGCTGCATGAGCAGTGCCTACCAGAGTCCTAGGCTTGCAAGGGGCACTCAATAAAGTCTTGAGGACAGATGTCAGACCCTGTGACATTGTACTTCAGGGCTTTTCTTCTGCACCCATCCACCATCTCTGTCACAGGCTTATACCATCTCCCCAGAGGCAGCCAATTCCATCCACACACAGTGATTGTAGCTTAACCTCCAAATCAACCAGATCGCTCTCCCAAACCAGACCTAATCCTCACGTCTCCCTGAATCGCACCAGAGAGGTGAAAAATTAAGCCATCTGCCTATTGGAAGCCTCTTTCCAAGCCAATTAGGGATAATTTTGGGAAAGCAGGTTCATGAGATATGACATCCAGCGCTCTCCTCTGAAGCAAAGGCTTAGTGTAGGATCAACTTCCTCAGAGCAGACAAGTTTCACTGGAGAACGCTAATGAACAGCTCGGTGATGCAGAGAAAGCCCGCCACTCAGGCAGGGAGGGTGGGAGGAATGGTAAGCCTCGAAGAGAGACACTGAAGTTGAGAAGAGCAACCAAATGTGAGTCAGTCAGAATGATGTAGGCTCTAGTCCCAGCTTCTGGGGCTAATTAGCCGAGTGGCCTTGGGCAAACCACCCAGACAGTCCATCCAGGAGCCAAGGGAGCTGCAGGACAGGAGAGTCTCTCTCTCTCTCTCTCTCTCTCTCTCTCTCTCTCTCTCTCTCTCTCTCTCTCTCTCTCTCCCTCCCTCCCTCAGAATATCCCACAAGCATTACCTACTCTGCAGGGCTAAGAGCACTGGACTGAGACCCCAAGTTCAAAGGGGTTTTGCAAGTCACAGCCTGTGTGGAGCTGAAGGCTTTCTGCACCTTTCTGTAGTTCTGTGCTCTAAGCAGCTTTGCACATTAGCATAAACCAGATCTAAGAGGAGTCAGCTAGCTAGAAAACACAAACAGAACCCGAAGCTGTCATTACCCCTGAGGTGAGAGCATTGATAAGTAGGAAATCCTGGCGCACACATGGGAAAACTCTGGGGAAGCCCTGCGGATGTTTTAAGATCGGCTTTGAGTCCATGTGCCTATCTGGATAGACCCTGGCTTCACATCTGGTCTGGGCTAATATCACACGGTGCTGTCATTCGGGAACACACAGCAAGCAGCTCCAAGCAACAGCTGAGCCTAGTGGAAGGCAGGAAAGTGGCCCAGCTCTGCCCATCTGTCCCTCATCCGGGTGTCTCAGCATGGGCTCTGGGAAGTCCCCAGCAGATCTGGAGACTTCTGAGACTTTTGTGACATCAGACCCTGCTCCAGAGGACAAGCTCAAACTTTCTGGAAGTGGATAAACTCACAAAGCAATGACCTTAACTTAGCAAATTAATTCCAAAGCACAATTGTTTTCAATCTTCATTTAAAATCAGCCTTCGTTAATCTAGATTTAATGACATAGGAAATGGAAATTCCCTTAATAAAATAAGTTATGAATATTTATCATCCCATTTTACCTGAAAATTGAATAATTCATCAATTAACTTTACTATTAATTATTTAATGCAAAATTAATAAACTGCAAAACTCACACGTATTCTCACAGACCCTCTGGCATTGGCTTAGGAAATTAAGCCCCAGAGAAATGGTCCAGCTATGGGAAAATCCCAATAGACGCTGATGGGATGTGTGAGGCTAAAGCCAGAATCTTACCTTCAGCAGACCTAAGGCACTCACTCAGAAAGTAAAGGGAAGGATCTTTTCTTCCCTCCCATCTTGGAATTCTAAACCACAGCCAAAAACAAGCTCAAAGTTTGGCAATTCTTTCCAATGTAATGCTCCCAGGTTTTGTCTGTGCCTTGGTCACAGTCACTGACCATCAGCACGTTTTGAGCGTGGAAATGGGCCCTCCAGGTGAAGCTGTCAGCCAGCAAATTCCCTCAACCTAGGACACCACACCCCTTCCCCAGATCGCACAGGACCCCCAACCCCAAGAGGAGGGACTGAGCATGCAGGGAGGAAAGGAATCACTTATGGGGGTCACAGAAAGCAAGGGGACAATGGGATGAGCAGGGTGTGACAACGGCCAAATGCTGAGGGACTCACTTTGAGGGAAACCAAAGTTGAACCTGAGCCGTTGAGCCCAGGCTCCTCTGGGGCTCCCAGCTCTCTCACTGAGTCATGAGTTGAGTCTCTCCAACTGTTAAGGTAAGCTTGACTGTCTCCTGTGCACTGTCACACAGGGGGTACCCCCATGTTCCCATCTGTCACTGGACACCTCTACTTTCACTCTCAACCTTCCATGAAGCCCCAGTTGCCCGCCTCCAGGACAAGCATGGTGACCGTGCCAACAGCAGGCACTCATTGAACTGCCCTTCTCAAACTTACCACGGGGAACCTGGCCATGTCCTCCAGCGAGAGCATTCAGTCCACCTGTGCACCCCTGATGTCTTCCCGCGTTGACTCTGCAGGCCACACAGCCATGACCATGGATAATGTGTTCCCCTGGGAGTGCACCCTGAGCCCAGGAAGGCAGCCTGGCTTCAGGTCCCTCTCACCAGAGGATCTGCTTCTCTCCGCACGTTCTGGTCCCTTGCAGCACTCCTCACCACTGCAGCAATTATAAATCATCTCTCTTGTTCACCACTCCATCTCAACGTCCAGCACAGCGCCTGGCACAAGAGCTAAAAGTACTCCCTGAATCGATCGATAGAGGGGTGGATGCTGGCCAGCAACCGCATGAAGGTGACAATGTGGGTTCATGTGCTTCGGGAAGAAAGGGGCTCACTTGTAATCTTGGGAGAAGATGACATCCTTCCCCTAAACAGAGCTCTGTCCACTACACAGCCAGTGAATAGCATGTCCCCTAATGTTGATGGGTCAAATTCATCATCGGAAAACTGTGACAATGCAGACATATGGCTGCATCTTTTGGTGTGACATGTGTGGAGATGGCACATTTGCTTAGAAACAAAATGACTCATCTGTTTTCAGTCCTCCAAGTTTGTTCTTTGCATAATTTCATTGCCTTTCTCTGCAACTTTCTCTGAGCCTGGCAGCAGTTTGCCTTCCATGATGCCTCAGCCTAGGCACCAGCTGCTGGTTTGCATGTAAATTCAGTTCTACTACAGGCCAAGAGCCCATGCCCACTGAGCTGCCAAAAAGCAAAAACAACCTGGCCTGGAATTCCTGCAGATCACCTGCAAGAGAGTGATGTGAGTCAGCAGAGCTAACTGGAAGCTGTGAGTCCCAGGAACCCTGGTGTAGCCAGGACTCGCCCCTCTGAGAGCCAATGGCCCCAGCCCTACACTCCAAGCACTCCTTTCTCCCCCACAGCCTCCTCAGACTAAACAGTTTAACCAACCAGAAGTTTCTTCCTGGGGAAGGTCAGAAGCAGCCAGTAGAGGGAAATAAGAAAAATTTTCCTCTTCCCTAAATAAGTTTCACCTTACTAAATCCTAGAACAAGCAGAACATTTTTCCAGAAATATTTTCTCCCAAGAGGACAGTGACCAATTCAGGAAGATGTGTGCTGTATCTTTATGTATATGTGGTCATGTATATATATACATACATACATACATACTGTGTGGGCGCACATATGGAGTACTGGGTGAGTGCATATGTATGTATGCATGTGTGTTCATTGGTGGTGTGTGTGCATATATACCATGGAGAATGTGCAAATGGGTTTGTATATTGTGTTTGATATGTGTGTGCTACTGTGATTTTTGCATGGGTGTATATGTGAATGTCCACCCACGGGTACAGTGGGAAGGCTCATGTAGAAAGTAAGATATGCCAAGCTTGAGAGCCAAAAATGACTTCTTTCCTTTGTTTTTGGTTTAGCTTGTAGTTTTTTTATAAAGCTTCATGACAAAGGATTGTGGGAAACCTAAGGGGAGTGAAGCCAGCAGTCCCATCTGAGGAGAGCAGAGGATCTGGACAGAATACCCTGATGATTTGGTGATTACACTACATGAAAACTGAGGGGTGGCAAAGGGGATATTCAGAGAGCATGCTTTCCTGCCTGCCATGCCGCAGGCCCTAGGACAGATCCCTTCCCTGTGGTCAGCAACCATTTATTAGATCAGCACAGACGGGAGAACCTCAGATGTCAGTCTGGGCCCAGATAATCCTAATTCTCCAAGTTCAGGAGAGGGAGAAAAAGTGACAGGTAGCAGAGGTGACCCTCACCACAATCAATGGCCACTGGCAGGTTTGGAGGGTGCCCATGAACTTGTGTGAGTACACGGGAGTTTTGACACTCTCAGACACAGTCAGTACTGTCAGGTATGCTGCTAGGAACCAGTAGGTATCACCTGGTGCTCAGTATCAGGACATCCCATGAACTGCATGTGACATGTGTCCAAGTACAATCCAAGGGGACACAGTCACACCCATGTAAAGACAAAAGACATCAGGGTCAGCTCAAATGCCTGGCATTTAGAATGGCCCTGGCAGCTCTGGGGATCCCAGAATTGGGCTCAGGGAGAGGCCACATCATGCCCCTGTACCAAGGCCAGGGTGGGCTCTGAGCTCATGGTGATGAGGAAATGGCACTGGGGCTTAGTGAGTCACAGGGCCAGATGGAGGGCTCTTCCTGTAAGGAAGCATGAACCAGAAGTGATACAGAACGTGGGCATAGGATGAAGAGAAGAGAAGAGAGGGAGGGATGTGCCTACTCAGGGAGGCTTCAGAGAGCAAGGGGAGAGAAAGCAAGAGCTGTGGCCTGCAGAGCCAGGAAGACTAGAATGAAGCAGCAGGCAGCAGGATGGAGGAGGCAGGCAAGGATACAGCTCCATGCTGGAAGCAAGTAGAAGATGCCGGCCTGAAGCTTTCCCTCAGCAGCCAGCAGCCTCCACCCCTGGTCCCAGAGACAGCAGAAGAGAGTCAACAAACCTGAGCCTTGAGCTGGGAGAATTCAGTGGCAGCCTGCAGGCTATGAGCCTGAGTAAGATGGCACACTCTTCCCTTCTCTGAGTTCCCAGGCTGCTCAGGGCCAAGCCAGCCCAAGCCAGCAGGTATAGCACACTGATGGTCATACCTTGGAGAACCCAAGTGACACCAGGAAGGGATCTCAAGAGGCTGAATGTCAGGGTCCCCTAACCAAGAGCTGGACACTTGCCTCTCTGTCATGCAGGCCCTCCCCATGGAAGGAGATCAATCAACTGACACAGTAAGAAAGCTATTCCTTTCGAAGCATACAAGAATATTCAGGAAAAAAAAGTGTCTACAATTGACAAGTCAATAGGCAAGTTGCCAATCTGCAGGTCAAGCTCAGATCTGAAAGAGCAGAAAGTGGCTGCCTGGGGAATGAGGACTGAGCTGGAAGGCAGAGGAGTCTGGTTTAGTCTGGTTTTCCTTAGTGGCTGCTTAGGCCCCCTTGACATATTCAACTGTATGCTTGTTCATGTTTAAGAAAATTAAAATAGTAAAGGAAGGTAGGCAACAGGAGCCAGAGGGCAGCAGCTGTCTCACCTCAGGAGACTAGAATCACAAACATCAGAGACTTTACTAAGAGGCTTCGAGAAGGGAGAATGGATGTGATGACACCACTCTCAGCCCTAACACCATTGGCGGAACACACACACACACACTGGTACTACACCTCAGCAAGCAGCTGTGTACAGTGGAGGGCACAGAAAGCACGCCAGACCTCTGCTCAAGAACCCAGTGTAGGTGACAACTTCCCCTGCTGAGCTGTCAA
This sequence comes from Zapus hudsonius, assembly GCA_004024765.1. NCBI lineage: Eukaryota > Metazoa > Chordata > Mammalia > Rodentia > Dipodidae > Zapus > Zapus hudsonius. Next base: position 10,577 of record PVHP010022716.1, read on the forward strand.
CAAACCTGCCTCTACTTTGCCATTTAAATGGACCCTGAAGGGATTCTAAGAGGTGGACTCCATGCCCTCACTCTATAACAACTTTCTTTAATTCCAGATACAGTGCTGGGAGGTCACAGCTAACTTCTGCCTCATCCTGGGAATATATAAAAGAGAAAAGGTGCCTTCTAGGGATGTCTCAGGCAGCTGGGGCTCCCAGGGTCCTAACAGACCTTGTCCTCACCAATCATGGTTGCTGCTTGTTTGGTACAGTTTGGACTTGATCATCCAATCATAAGGCATGTTTTCAAATGCCTATAACATTGCACATCACTGTATTAATTTTAGAGCAGATCCCCAGTTCAGTGAAAAGCAAGGTTCATCACACTCGAAGGAATTTTTTATTTACAGGTGAAATAGAGTCCCTGAAATGACAGTGTTATGTAGCTATCTCCTCTGCATCCAAACATTCCATCTGGGAAAGAGGTATGAGGCTCATATGACTCAGGAAATAAAATACAAGGCTGGGGGGGGGACTTACAAGGCTTAGGAAGCTCCTGAAAGTTACAACATTCACAATGTTTCTCCCCAAGAATAACCTCCCAATCAACCACAAGGTGGGATGCATCTTTAATAAATTACTGCCCGGGCTGGGGCAGGCTTTTCAGTGCTGCAGCTGCCTTTCAGTTAGGGTTGGGGGTTGAATGTAGACTGTCCTCCATAGCCTAATGTGTTTGTGATTAAGCCTCTGTCATGATCCCCAGCTGGTGGAGCCTTTGGGAGGTAGAACCTTGCTGGAGGAGGTGTGTCACTAGGGTCAGACCTTGGGATTTTGTAATCCAGCTCACTCTTACTGCTTCTTCCCCACTAATATGACAAGATGTGATGCCCAGTTGCCTGTCATGCTTTCTCCACCATAATGGAATTTCCTCTAGAGATTGTAAAATGAAATAAACCCTTGTCTTTCCTTAAGCTGTTCTGGTCTGGTGTTTTGTCTCAGCAGCAAGAAGGTAACTGCTACAGTCATCCAAGCTCTTTATAAGTAACTTCTAATCTATACCCCTGGAAGTAACCCCAGTAAACTCACTGGTTAGCTAAGCTAGATGAGTAGAATCATTTCTTTGGTCTGACTCCCATGCCTTAATCTAGGGCGAACAGACAATTGTACAATTTTTCATCATGTCCTGGGAAAAGTCACACAATACCTGGCTTGGAGAATGCCCTCCCAGACTGGTCAAAGTCAGCTTCCCCACCTGTAACCTCAACACACACAGGAAAGATCCCCAACTGCCACCAACTCTGCTCATGGGAAACTGAGCAAGAACCAAAGCAGCCACTCTGGGATATTTTAAATTGTAAAACATATGCAGCATCAGAGCCCCTGTTGAGCCATCTTTAAGTGTATAGTCTGGTGCGTGTGCACAGCCAGCACCACCATCCCTCTCCAACAGAACCTCTGTCTTTCAAACACTCACCTCAAACCCTGAGGACTGAACTACCTTCTCTCCCCCAATCTGATTGTCCTAGATGCCTCACGTAACTAGAATTATCCAGTATTTGTCCCATTGTGTCTGGCCCGTGTCACTTAGAATGACCTCAGATTTCACCTGTATTTTAGCAGGAATCTGAGTTTTGTTGCTCTTGAGCTCTGGAAATTTTGGAATCATCTGAGTGGGATCTCCATGTTATTTTTATAATTCTACTCTGGTCACTTGAGTAGCCTCGATAGGCATGAGGACATCCTTAGACAAGTCCTGTCACCTTCCACCACAAGGCACTAGTGCTCACTCCATATTGGACCTAAGAAAGGCAATGCCAACTGCACAGGGTCAGTGGGGTGTCCAAGCCTTGTGCTCCCAGATTGGCCTCACCCCCAGAACTCCAGACAAGGAGCCCCTGACCTTCCTCCTCCCTGCAGGACCCTTGATGGTGATGACAGCACACACAGCATACCTTCCCCATAAATGTGACTGCCAAACTCAGCACCAAGCTGTTGGGAGACCAAAGAGGCTCTTGTCCTTGGGGAACTTCCCTTCCCACTGGGAGGACAACTTACGACTTCGGACAGCTAAATTATCAATCCTCTGATGTAAGCAAAAGCAGATTCACAAAGCTATCCGGAGGAGGTGGGGTGAGGACATGGCTGGGTCTGGGGAAGGTGCCCAGCTAGAGGCAGCCCTGGGTTGGATGTGAGAGCTTTGTGGTGAGGCCCATGGCTGAGTGAAGGCAAAAAGTGGCAGGGCAAGGAAGATGATGGGGGGAGGGGAGAGCACAGCATCCTAACCCTAACTGCAACAAGACTTGGAGGTGGGCAGTCAGGAAAAACAAACTCAGCAGGGGATTGAGACAGAGCAATGACCAGAAACCCAACCACAGAGAGAATGGCAGGAACATCAGTAGCAATAGCAAAGGCATGTAGCAATGATCTCAGCACCCCGCACGCACGCACATGACAGGAGCAGTGAGCTCTGCACCTAAGGAAGCCAGAGTCCCAGGAAAGCAGGATGGAGTGACAGATCGACACTGGCCCAATCAGTGACTGATCGGATTCAGGGGACAGAGAAAGAGCCTCAGGGAGAACCAGCTGAACTTTGGCATTTTAGGGGGGAAAGAGGCAACTCACCTGAGAACCAGGGTGTCAGGTAATGCAATTGAGGGATTCTGGGAAGGAGGCAGAGGACGATGATGTGAGGTAACAATGCAACATGGAGGAACCCAGGCAAGGAGTTCAGCCTCAGAGTGGTCCTTGGAGTCAACAGTCAACCTGATCAAGTGCATCCTGGGAGGCACAGCACTCAAGACAAGGTGTCCACCCATCATTAGGGTCAGGAAAACCTGAGCAGGAATGAGGGGCCCCTGGAGTCCTCTAAGTCCTCTTGCCAAAAGCAGCCTTTCTCCCCCTTTCTGCCCTCCTTCCTGCTACTGGCTGTTTTATTGCTTATTGACCAAAAGCATTTAGTGTTCATTATGGGAAAATTCTATTACTAGACCCTTATGTGCCGGTGTTAAAGTGCTATCTATATCAATCCAATTAATTAATTAGATAATTAATAGCATTTTCCAGCTCCTTCTAACCAGCATAAGCAGGATTCCTGGGAAGAAGATGTTTTCACTTCAATCTTGAGCTAAGCCCATCCCTGGCTCACAGGGAAAGTTGCACATTTCTCAAGGGAGGAGAAATAAATTATCAGGACTGCATCTGCCTGTGTCCTGCTGGCCCTGCTTCCTGGCCCATGGTGCACTGGGCCTGCTCCCCAGACAACCTGCAGGTCCCACACTGTCCATAGCTGGGGGACCAAATCCTACTCAGGAGAGGTGCACCCTCACCCATAGGCCCTATCTGGTGCCTAGGTGTCCCAGCTGGAGCTCAGGAACAGTACAGAAACTCCTCGGGCTCCTTCTCACCCACGCCACCCTGCTATGGAGCAAAGATTACGCGCTTTGCTGTTCTGACAGTCACCATGAAGCCCAGGAAGTTTCCCACTGTCAAAGCCCGTCCTGCCAGGCAGAGCCATCCTACATATTTTAGAAGTAGTGCTGGGTCCCTAGCCAGGGCTCAAGTGCAGAGTACTGGTCCACTGGCCAATCGTGGGACTGGAGGAACATGGAGGAAGCCCGGGGAGATTGCTGCACAAGACAGACCATTTTCTACCCATTTCGGCTCATCTCATGAATACTCGTGAAGTAAGCTGGTTTACATGGGCACAAACCTAACTGAAAATGTCTCCAATCCCTCTCTCACACGTGGGTGGGGCAAGATAATAAATAAATAAACTTAACAGAGAAACAGAGGCACAGCTCATGCAAGATAGCACGCCAAGCATTGAGAACAAGGAAACAAGCACGAGAGCCTGGCTAGATGGGGGGTGGGGGGGGTTAATGGTTCAGGGAAGACCTCACAAAGAAAAGGGACACCCAAATCAAGGCTTGAAGGAGGAGCTAAAAGAACATTCGAGACAGAGAGGACACTCATTGCAAGACTAAAATCTACCTGGCAAGGCCGGGAGTTTGGAGTCCCTGCCAGTGAGTGCTGAGCACACAGCAAGTGCAAAATAAAGACATCCTGAAGGGAGATTCTTCAGGTCCCACCAAAGACCTCAGCTGCTGCTTAGCAATGCAGATCATCTGAGCGCTCAGCCTTCAGCCCTTCCACACAATGCTGCCACCCCAAGTCCCCCAGCCCCGGAAGCCTCCTAGGAACACACACCTCATTATGAAATAGGTGAGGGGGGCTCCTGGGACCATCTCTGTAATTAGGGCAAGATCTGAGCAAGGGTGATATTTATCCCCCTCAGCCCTCAGAAAGCCTGGGAGACAGCAGTGGGTCCCTCTGCAGCTCCTATACCAACATCTATATGTGAACTGATTACAACAATTAATTTAATAGGGATTCCGCCACACAAACAATGTATCATTTTATTAGAAAACTCTATAAATGTCAGTGGTGCAATTCATTTTTATTAATTTTCTAAAATGAAATCAGCAGTGGCGGCGTCGGCAGCAAACAGAAGTTGTGTTGCCTTCTCATTCAGCCGAGTATTGGTGTCATTAATTCCTTAATACCAGGAGGCCAGTTTGTATGAACTCAGCAGTTAACCGAACCAATTAATTTCGATACTGGAGATGGGAGGGTGGGTCCAACCTCAACTCAACAACTAATTTAGGAAGGTCCTTGAACAACCGAGGCAACTTTTCCTCCTCCTGGGACAGAAGCGTTCTCGTGGAAACACAGAGTGCATATTATAATAGTAAAAGACTCCCTGTCTGCAGCCTCTGCATTAAGGAATGAAAATTTATCCTTCCAGAGCCTGGAGAAATTCCTGGAGCAGCCTCTGGACGTCCAGGTCTCCAGCAGGCTGGGGGACAGCCCTTACAGATAGCAGGAATGCTCACACTCTGTATAAGACCCTCACTCATGCAAAGCAAGATGACAGATGTTATCACCTCCAGTTCTCTTAATGACCCAGTGAGGACAAGATGGACTTCAGCTCTACTGTCTACATGAAGAAGGCTAGGCATGGGGGTAAGCACCTGTAGGCCCAGCATGAGGGAAGCTGAGGCAAGAGAACCTCAAGTTTTAATGCCAGCCTGAACTCTAGAGCAAAACCCTGTCACCAAAAAAAACCTTGAAAATATAGGTTGTGGAGACAGCTCATTGAGGAAAGTCCTCACCTTCCAAATATGAGCACCTGAGTTCAAGCTCGAGAACCCACATAAGAAACATCAGCCACAGTAGCCTATGATTATAATCCCAGTGCAATCAAAGGTGGATGGATCCTGAGGAATGACATCTAAGGATATCCTCTGGCCTCATGCAATGGCACACACACACACACACACACACACACACACACACACACACACACCCCTGAAAATAAATAAAAGAAAAGGTAGAGCTTCTTAAGGAGACAAAAGGACTTTCCTGCTGTCACAGAGATATTAAGTGACAGGCACAAACACTAATCTGTCTATATGGGCTCCTCATTTTTTCCCTACAAGCCTTAGGAAAAGAAGTCTCTGACCAGGAGTTGCATACACTTCTCAGTTGAACCACAAATTACTGGGCTGCAGGTGAAGGAAAGGCCCAGCCTTACAGTGTTCTTTGGAGCTGTAGTCAAATTCTACCATATTCCACTGATATGGCTTCATACTGACTCAAGAAGGACTCCCCTTCCCCTCCCCCATCAGAACCACTTGACCAGACAGAGGGTGCTTCCTCACTCTAGAGTCTAGAATGAAAGATGTATGGAACAGTTCTGACCCAAAACCAAATCCACTGGTGATCCATGGATCCATGAATAGGAAGCAAGCCACCAACTTTGGTGGTGGGGTATTTCTTATTATTTCTTATTACAGCAAAAACTGACTGATACAAACCATTTGCTTTTATAGCACAGGAAGCCATGACTCCAGGGGGCTAAGGAGTTGAGGATATCTGGATTCTCCTCTAAGTCTTAGAGTTAAAATTCTAGGACCCAAGCTACCTGGAAGAAGTGAGTCTTGGAAGTTAATAACCCCTTCCTTGAAATCTAGGATACTAATTAGTAGGCATCAAAGCCTAATAGACTAATATTGCTCATGTGTATGTTTGGATGGTGTGCGTATGTGTGTACATGTCTGTATATGTGTGATCACATGTATTTGTATGTGTGTATGTGCAAGTTTGTGCATGTAGAGGCCCGAGGTTAACATTGACTATCTTCTTCAGTTACTCGCTATCTTATTTATTGAGACAAGTTTTCACACTGAACCTAGAACTCACCAATTTAGCTGACCAGCCCAGGGATCCTCCTGTCTCTACCTCCCCATAGCTGCTGGTATTACAGGCCTGCACCCCTATGCCCAGCTTATACATACATGTTGCAGGTCCTAACTCAGATCTTCATGCTTGTACCACAAGCTCTCGACTAATATCCCCTAAAATAGCATTTTAAAATACTTCCTCACATGAGTGTACATTTTCAAGGGCAAAACCATGGCTCAAATAAACAGGCCAAGCACAGGATCAAAGGTACAGCCAACCCATCTCACCCTGTTCTTGGTCCCCGTTAACAACTCTGGACACTCTGGTGGGTGGGTGTGTCCAAGTGAAACAGCCTGAATGTTCCACCTCTCAGACTCCAACCTGCAGGCGGCCACACAGCAAGCCGCACGCCGGCTTACACGAACACCTGGTGCTGTCACAGCTAATGGAGAAGTTGTGGCAATTGGAAGAGAGTGGCTACACATTTCTGAAACTCCCGAATGTAACATATTAGCTATGAAAACCGAAGAGTTGGGAAGGAAAGAAGAGGCTGCCTTTAAAATAAGCCCCAAATCCCAGCCTCACCATACTTCAGGGAATAATAGCATCACTTCTGTGCACAGAACTCAGGTCAGCTGTATTTTTGCCAATTCCCTCGTTCCCAAAGAAGGAGAGAAGCTAAATGTTTGTGGCAGTTAGTGGGTTTAAGGACAGTTACTGCGTAATAAACTGAAAACTTAGCCATTGCTTCCGATTTCGGAGATCTTCTTACCAGCAATTAAGAATAACTGGACTTTCAGAGCAGAAAACCCACTGGGATCAAAGCAGGCAGCTAAGCTAGCATCTCTTTTTAAAAAGTACATTTCCTGAGACTTCTTGTGGCAGGTGAGTACTTTCCCAAAATAAACATCCCCTGACATACCTGCCTGAACAGCCTTCCAAGCACCCAGCTGAAGGATGGAGCCCTGAGCTACTGGGTCCAGAGTCCCCCCTGTGTGACAACCATTGTCCTCTTTCTAAATCCTCTTGATCACCACAGACTTGGACCAACCAATGAGAACGCTGAGTCAAGGCCATAGAACACGATATTGTCAACTCATTACCCGGCATTGACTCGCCAAATCAGGTAATCCATGAAAATCAATTAATCTATTCACACTATACATAGTTGAAAAGCTGGGAGAGCTGGGACATTACCTTGTCTTAGGGGATGTGGTTAGCCATTCTTCGTGTTTCTCAAATGTTATTAAATAAGCTGCAATTTCCTGAAACAGAAGAATAAAGAGATAATAACAACAATTAGCTCGTGTCGGACCCTGAGAAGTAAGAGAGCTGCTACTGTTTCCCAGGTGCTTTGTGCCTTTGCCTGGCTGGAACTCCATCTCTGCTAGAAAAACGTGCAACTTGGACTCTGCCTCTCTTTTGATTTTCCCAAGTCCTTTCCACTCATCCAGCCTCACTTCACCATCAAAGCCTGGGTTTCAAAAGAAGAGTCAGTGGCAAGGACAAAAATATTTCTCTGTGGGAAGAAAACATCAGACACCCTTTCAGATTCCAAATGTCACTAATTTGAAGGAGGGAAAAATGCATGCCAACAACAGGTCTCCACTCTGCAAGGTCGTACTGGAAAGTTCTATGAAACTGGACCAGTCTTTCAGCTTTGTCACAGAGACGGAGAATCCTCTCAGCTTGACTCCCAACCCCCACCTCTGAGCCAAATCCCACAAAGACTAAAAAGAAAAGATAAAACCTTATTCCAGAGAGAGAGAGAGAGAGAGAGAGAGAGAGCCTTTGCCATCACTGATAACTTGATCTATGGAGCAGAGCCTCAGAGGAGAGCAATGTCAGCTGAGTTTAAGGGAAAGATGGAGAAAATGTGGGCACCTGAAGGTAAATTAAATATTTATCAACACAACAACATCATTGCAGATAGAATTACTGATTTATTAATAATTTCCAAAAGAAGCCAGTGGGTCACATCAGCGTAAGTCATTGCCTCAGCTCTCAGGCATCACATGGCCCATTACTCCCGGCTCCAAACAGACCTGTTAACATGAAACTGGCAGGGATCATAAGTTAAATTAAGGTTGAGCTACTACGCATTTCCCTTGATCCCGGTGTTGAAGTGACACAGCAATATCACCACTGACGAGGGAAATGCACAGAAGAAGCCACCCTCTAGGCTCTTACTCCAACCAGGGCTGCTAGGGGGTCCTTGGTATGAATCAGACTGTCTGCCCAGAGGTCAACAGTCTCTAAGCTTGGACATAATGGAGCTGACCCTTCTGACCAGTGATGCTATTTGACCTCTTGTGGGAAAGAGTGGACTCACCACCAATACCAGGTAAGAAGGGCAAGTGAGAGGAGAAAACACGACCATAAAGGGACAGGGACGTAGTTCTGTTGGCAGAGCGCTTGCCTAGCCTGCACGAAGACCTGGGCACCATCAACGCTCATAAAACTGAGTGTGTCAGCACACAAGCTCTAGTCCCAGAACTCCAGGGGGATCATAAGTTCAAGATCATCCTCAGCTACACAGTGAGCTTGAGGCCATCCCTGGTTACATGAAACCCTGTCTGAAAGAAAGAAAGAAGGAAAGAAGGAAAGAAGGAAAGAAAGAAAGAAAGAAAGAAAGAAAGAAAGAAGAAAGAAAGAAAGAAAGAAAGAAAGAAAGAAAGAAAGAAAGAAAGAAGAACAATAAAAATACAACCATGCCATCCACTGAGGGCCACCAGGGATGGTGGAGACCAAGACCTCATATAACCATGTGAAGTGTCCACTACCACACAGTTGCAATAACTGATCATTCTGGAAGCCAGCCTGCACATTACACAGAGAACCTGGAGGAAAAACAAGCTATGGCAAAGGTAGAGCTATTTCTTTATACAAGTTGCTGTCATTGATTTTAGCTAAAGAAAGAATCAGCCAACCATCCTCCCATCCCTGAGCCTCTTCACAGTTTGTTTTCTCTCCTTGGGAAAATCCTTCCCCAGGGTCTCACTGTAGGTTGAGATCCCTTCCAGGGTCCAATCAGTCCTCACTGATCAAGACCGGGCTAGTTGCCCATCCTACACCTCCCACAGCCCCTCCCTCCACCGTGTGAGGCTCATCACTCTGTTCTAATTGCTTGTTTACTTGGATGACATCTCCCCTGGACCCCACAAAAGTGAGGAACATGTCAGCGTAGATCTATCCCCGACTGAGCAGTGTCCTGGGACATACAGGAAGCATTTAAAAACTGTCCGTTAGACAGATGCAGGGCTGAATGAGTGAGTAGATGGATGAGTGGATGGATATGGACACAGGGAAGGTGTATGAATGAATTGTGGATGGTGGGGGGAGGAGGGTAGATGAGATCATGGGTGGGTGGGTGGATGGTGCACAGATGGGGAGTGGAGGATGGGTGGGGTGAATGGATGGACAGATGGGTGGGTAGATGAGCAGATAGATGGGTAGGTGGGTGGATGGGTAGGTGGGTGGGTGGATGCCTTCTTTAAAAAGAGCAGCTTTTCTGAACAAGGAAACTAAATACCTGCACTCAGGTCCTGCCTCCCTTGTCTTGATACCAGGGCTGATACACTACTGCTGGCCTTCAGCTGTCTTGGATAGTATGGCTATGGCACCAATCCAACCCAATCCCAGGCCCATGCCACCCAGTCTTGCCAACCCATTATCCTTGCAGGGTTTGGTCCCTCCTTGTCAAGTAGATGGACAGGGACTATACAATGCCCTCTCAAAGCATAGGGGCTAGCTGGAGATGGAGAAACATTCCAGAGAACCAAGCACATGTGTGGGGACATGTGTGCGCACACACTGGTAGGAGCTCAGTGAGGTAGAATGATTTAATAACAAACCATCAAAATTCAGAGTAAGGGGTGGCAATGGGCTAGGTGGGGGCATTTGTAAGGGAAGAAGAATCTTCACCTAGTCACTGTTGTCATGGCAACATGGATAGAGTGTTGTCTGGGGCATGGCTGCTCTAGACCTTCACGGGGAATAATCTCATTAACTCTTCATAACATACTATTAGTGCCAAGCTGGGCCCATTTTTACAGATAAAGACACTGAGACACAGAGAAGTTAAGTGACTTGTTCAAGCTTATACAGCAAATACTGGACAGTTGGAACTCAGATCCACATGGATGGTTCCATAGCCCACACTCTGAACCATTGCACTGATTTCTCTGAAGACCAACCAGGATGTGCTGGATGGAGAACAGAACAGAGGAAGCATGTGTTGCGTGTCTCCAGCCCAGGCTAACAGCCTCCTGTGCACGCTGACCCTGACGCTTCTCACTCCATCTTCCTTCAGTGGCCAAGAAACATCCAATCTGGTCATGCTTCATGAGATACTGTCTGTCTGCAAGATCAAGTTCATTTCTACCCCAGAGCCCTAGCCTGCTTCATGAGGTCATCTGCTCCCATGCTAGGCAAACTTTGTTGTACTCACAGAAAGCTTTAATTACATCTTACAAGGCAGAGATGTCCCAGCTGGGAAAATGAAGGGCTGTACAAAGAAGGACTCTGAGTCCAATCGTTCAGCCTGCCCCTCCTCTCCCAATGCTCTGCAAGCCCAGCACCCCGAGGAAGGCAGAGGAAAACATAGACCAAGGACATCTCCTTTAGAGAGGAGAAAACTGAGGTACAGAGAAGACAAAGGCCTCATACAAGGTCAGTATTGTCTGTGGCTAAGGCACTCCAGGGCCCGGACTCCTTCTCCATGCGTGCACTGTCTTTTCCCTTTGCCACCTTTCAGGATCAAGTCTGGCTTAGAAGACTCATAGGATGCCAAGCAAGAGAGCAGGCCCCAAAAAGGTAGAAAGAGTCAATCAAACAAAAGCATGCTCACAAACAATGTCCCAGACACATGACTCACAAGAGCCAAAAAAGCTGGAAGCAGCTATGACCATAGATGGAAGAATGGAGCCTCAAAATGCAGCCTCTTGGGTTGGGGAAAGAGTTTGCTGTGCAAGTATCAAAAGCCGAGTTTGGGTCTCCAGCTCTACTATTAAAGCCAGAAGCAGCGGTACGTGTCTATAATCCCAGCACAAGGGAGGATCCCTGGGGTTTACTGGCCAGCTATCTAGCTGAATCAGTGGGCTCCAGGTTTTAAGGGCAGACCTGCCTCAAAGAGTAAGTTGTGGGGCTGAGGAGATGGCTCAGTGGATGAAGTGCTCACCACCCAAGCCTGTGTACCCAGATATGATCCTCAGACCCTATGTAAGAAGCCCCAAGCACTGATGGTCTTCTGTAATCTCAGCACTCTGAGGGTGAGGCGGCAGGTGGAAGAACAGAACTTCCCAGAAGCTCTTAACAAGCACAGTAGAAACAACCACCACAGAGTGAGATAGAGAGAGAGACCTTGCCTCCATGAGGGGGAACTGCAAAGACAGGCCTCAAAGTTGTCCTCTGGCCTTTCCATGTCTGCACTGTGGAGTGCCCACACCTGCACGCACACACACACACAAATGTGCATACACACACCTACATACACAAAAACAAGTCAAAAAGTATAAAGAAACATTTTAACAATGTTTTGACATAGAAGACAGAGGAAGACAAAAAGAATGAGACATCAAAACAGAAGGACTACTTGGAAGAGGAGAGTGCTCAATGCAATAAGCTTGGAGGAGGAAGAAGAGGAACAGGAGAGATGATAGGACAGGAATACAACCAAAATACAGTATGCTCATGCATTCAAATTTTCAATAAAAATGTTAATTTTTTTAAATTAAGGTGAAAAGACCCTTGACATCAACCTCTGGCATCTACACACACATGTGCACATGTGTCCACACCCACATGTACACACACACACATAAGAACATGCATTCACCAAACACACACACACACACACACACACACACACACACACACATACACACACACTGAAGTCTCCAGAGGGATTGCCATTTGGATGTGAGAAAGAGGCGTGCTCTGGTAGACAGAGGACCAAAACCTGCTTGCCCCATACTGAAATCATACTAAGAGAAGAAGCCCAGCATGCTGGGCTAGGTGTTGATGATGCCTTTGAACAAAATGTCTAAAACAGGCCAATCCACACACAAAATGCCATTCCGTGGTTGCTGAGGGATGGGGATAAAGAACAATTGCCTCAGGGGATGAAGTTTTCTTTGGAGGTGATAAAGATGTCAGGAATTAAGCAATAGTAATGATGGTACAGCACTTAAACAACTAAATGTCACTAAGAATACATTTTATGTAATGTGTCTTTAAGCACAAATTTAAGAAAGATATGGTGTTTCGAATAAAAATATCCCCATAGGCTCACGTGATTGAACACTGAATCCTCAGATGGTGACACTATTCAGGGAAGTGGTGGACTCTTTATGAGGTGGAGCCTCGTTGGAGGAAGTGTGTCACTGAGGGTGGTCCTTGAGGTGTTCCAGCCTGGCCCTGCTGTTGATGTGATGGTGTGACTCTGACTCCCTGCTTCTTCCATGCTTTCCCTGTCATGTGGATTCTACCCTCTGGATCTTTCCTTCCCGAAGCTGTTTTTTGGCCAGGTGTTCACAGCAGCAAGAAGAAACTGATACAAAAAGACAGAAGGCGCTAGAAAGATGGCTTGGTGAGTAAAGTACTTGCCTCACAAGCATGAGGACCCAAATGTGGACCTCCAGCACCCACATAAATGCCAGGCATAGTGATATGCTCCTTTAAATCCCAGCTCTCAGGAAGAGACTATGGGCAGATGGATCCCCAGGGCAAGCGAGTCTAGCTGAGTCAGTGAGCTCGGAGTTGTCATAATAAAAAAGTGGTGAGTGATAGAGGAAGACCCCCCCAATATCAACCTCTGGCCTACTCACATGCACACACACACACACACACACACACACACACACGTGCAAAACAAAAGTGAGCATGGGCATCCAGTTGGAGCTGGGAGAGAGGACCTGGACCACACCGCTTGTGCAGCTCCCAGAATCCTTCTCTCATCCTCGACCCTGCATCGACACAGAGAGGAATGACTTGACTGTCAAGATGAAGAAACTCACCACAGGCTCCAAAGCAAAGACTGTCCGGCTTGCAGAATCTAAATGTTTCATTTGTCCTTTGGATGTTCAAATAGAAAAACTGCTGCCAATGGACACTGTGTGTGGCCAGGGCTCAGAGAGCAGCCTGCCTGCGGGAGACAGAATCCCACTGTCTTTTAGGCTCTGTCTTGGTGAGGACGAGTCCCACCTGATGAAGGAGGCAGCAGGTCCATCCCCAAGGCCCTGGCAATGCTTGTCATGAAGGATGAGGGAGCAGGAGCGAGCAGCATGGATCACCCATCACCCAATCACCAGCGCTATTCCCAGCTCTCACGGAAGACTGCAAAGCCCATGGTTGTGATGAGCTGGTGAAGGCCGGAAGGCTCAAGGATCCTCAACAGAGGCCACCTCACAGGGCCCACGGGTGACAAGGTGCTGTTATGCTAACCTGACTCCCATGACAACAATATACCAACTCTGCCTACATGGCCCTCAGCACCTGGTTATGGCCTATTCCTCTTGGGGAATCATCAGGCTGTGTCACCTAACTGCACTGCCACTTCTGGAACCTTCTCTATGACTGCAGCACATAATGCTTTCTGTTGCAGGGATATGTGCAGAGAATCTGAGTCGCTACCCTACACTGCCAAAAGGTGACTGGGTAGAAAGTTGAATGGGAGAATTCAGGGTTCTCCTCTGAAGGATATGGACATGAGAGTGTTGCCCTTGACTCCCTCACTCAAGTGTGAGAGCCCAGGCATGGACAGCAAAGCTCATGTGAGGGTTCCGCAGGAATGCCCTTCTAAACACCCCTCATTCAGAACAAGCTGACCATTCAGAACAAGTCTCTCCATTAGTGCTGGGCCCCACTATCCAAGAGGGGCCATAATGCTAGCTACATATTATTTTAAAAATTCAAGAAGCTCCATTTTAAATGGTTTAAAAAAGCCCAAGAAGTTAATTCAGTAATAGGTTTTATATTTTAAAACCCAATGAATTCAAAATAGCATGATTTCCCTAATTTTAGAAAGTAGTCAGGAGCTGTTTCCTATTCTTTGCTCTGTTTTCTAAATCTGGTGGTGTTTCCATTCCCAACCCACCTCGCCCAGCCTCGGGGGCCACACACTGCTGCTGTGTGGGACGGTGACCCTAAATAGACACCGTGGGAGCCCGCAAACACAGCATCTCTTCTGGAACCAAGGCCAGTGCAGTTCCTCCCATCTGTCTGGAGGGCTGATGCACCAGGAAGCTCAGCACTGTCCAGCCCTCTGCACCCACACAGACACAGCTTGTTCCTAACCACAGAACAGTCATGTGCAGAGAAAGAGCCTCCTCCACCCAACAATTTCCCTAGAGCATCCCTTCCTTAATATGTCTTTAAGACAAGTTCAATGTCAGGGCAAGAAAATATGGGCTATTTAGGAGTCTTTGATGCTTTTTGTTACAATATATATATGTTTATATGTATATATGTGTATGTACATGCATGTATGTTTGAATGTGTATGTGTGCATGTATGTTTGTATGCAAATGTCTGTGTGTACACGTATGTTTGGGTGTGAGCATATGTATGGTATATATGTACTTGAATGTGTGTTTGTTTTATTATAGATGTGTGTACATATGAATACGTGTATATGTTTGAGTGTGTACAATTTTATGTGTTTATGTGTATATGTGCACATTCATGTACATTTGTATGTTTGGGTGTGTGTATATGCATGTACTTGAGTGTGTGCATGAGTATATATATATGCAAATATACGTGTGTATGTGTATTTTACTGTATATGTGTGTGTTTCTATGTATGCATATGTATGTGTAAATGCATGTTCAGATATGTATATGTGCATCTATGTATGTATGTTTGGGTTTATATATACATGTATATTTATATGTTTGAGTGTATGTATATGTGCATATGTGTGTATGTGTACTTGGGTATGTATATATGTGTATTGCATGCATGCATGCTTGTGTGTGTGTGTGTATGTTTGGGTTGTGTATATGTATGTTTGGTGTGTATATGTGGGTATACATGTAAGTCAGTATATGCTTTGTTCTTCATTCTCCCAAGTCCCAGTAATGAAAACATCTCTATGATCTACACATTTTCAAATATCTTTTGCACTCAAAAAATGGGTTTTCGACCAAGGGCTAATTTTTAAAGTTTGGTTTTGATGAGAGTTCCACACAAGGGTTTCATCTGCGAGGGACCAGCACTGAGGGGGAAAGCCACAGCTCTCCTAGCAGCTGGCCCCAGCATCTGCAGGAGCCACAAAATGCAATTCTAGTACTCCCAGATGTGAAGTAAAAATATCTTGTTTCCAATACTCTTGGTTTTAAGGCTCATACTTAATGTCCTCTGGGCATTTCAGCGGTGCCAGAGTGCCGTGTTATGTACTTTATTAGGGCTCTGTGAATGTCATATTAATGGCTCCTAACCAACATGTTTACAGAGAAGCAACCTTTCCCAGAATCCACCACTCATTTCCCTTTACAAAAAATAATTGGCCTTAACTTAAATAAATAAATATTCATTCTATACACCTTCTTAGTGGACAATCTCCACATTTTCTCTAGGACAACTTAAGCATAAAACAAGTATGTCCACTCCTCTGTGACCAGGACTCCAACTTAAGTCCAGTGGTCCAAAGCCCTTTCTGCAATCTCCTGGGCCTGTCCTCTGGTGGACATCTGGGGCACCCAGTGACCATGCACATAGCCTACCTAGGATCCCCCTCCCACTGGTCAAAACCAACATTCCAGCTCATTCTTCCAAAATGATGAAGCTGAGAAATAGCTGGCACATGACTCAATAGTTCTGATCTTATTACACCTGTACCAGAAGCACTGACCCCTCCACACTGACCTCTTATAAGATTGGTGGTGGTCAAGACCTCCAGGAGTCAGGTTGTCTGGAATGCTTCAAAGATAGTGACTAGAAACCCAGAGCACATTTCTTCTTCTGTTCTTTTAAGCTTTTTATTGACAACCTCCACACATAGACACCATGTACCCTGGTCATAATCTCCTCCCACCACCCTCCCTTGTCTTCCCTCTCACATCTCCCCTCCTCTAAAGCCCTTCTTTTTGCCAACCGGTCCCTCTTCTATTCTGATGTCATCATATTTTTTTGCCATTATATTTATGATGCAGGTCGTGTGTAGGTAGCATCCATCACTGTGAGGTTATAATGTAACGGCCACTTAACCTCTGGAAGACAGTATTGCAAAGCACTCCTCCCCTTCCTTTGGCTCTCACATTCTTTCTACCTTCTCTTCTTCCATGTTCTCTGGGCCTTAGAGGGTGTGATAGAGATGCCTCACTTAGTGCTGAACACTCCACTGTCTCTTCTTCTCAGCACTTTGATGAGTTTTGAGCCTCCCCAGTAGTTCAGAGTACGTTTCTAACAGAAGCCTAGTGTAGTCAGCTGCCTCTGAGCAGCCAAAGACCAATGGGTGAAGCAACACCAGGCCACAAAAAGACAGATTCAGCAAAAACAATTCACAGGGTCCTTCATCTACTCATGAGGACAATCATTCAGGGAGTCACTGAGAGCTATGCATACCAGGTGTCATGGTTTGATACAGGTGTCCCCCACAAACAATTGAATGTGTTCTGATAGATCGATCCTCAGCTGATGGCAGTTTGGGTTTTACAACCTTGATGAAGCTGTGTTGTTGGGGCTGGGCTTATGGGGGTTATAAGCCAGCTTCCCCTTGCCAGTATTTGGCACACCTTCCTGCCGCTGTTTGCAGTGCTGTGGCAGAGGTGATGTCCAGCCCTCTGCTCATGCCATCGTTTTCCCTGCCAGGATGGAGTCTCCCCTCGAGTCCGTAAGCCAAATAAACCCATTCCTCCACAAGCCGTTTTTGCTTGAGTTCTTTCTGCGCAGCAACTAGAAAGCTGACTGCAACAGTTTTGGTACCAGGACGTGGGGTCATCTGTTGCTGCTAGAACCCTGATCTTGTGGCTTTGGTTTTCTGGAAGTGATCTACAGGAGGAATGTGGAAGGATTTGAAATCTCGGCCTAAGAGATGCCTCACAGTGTTGTGAGTACAGCTTCATGGATCATTCTGGTCAGAGTTGAAAGACCTGAATGTATTGAGAACTATGGACTGTGAGGTTTGGCTTACGAGGGTGAGAACTTGGTCAGGACTGTGCCAGAGGCAGTTTGCGTGAGAGGCTTGCTGTGTTCTGCCTGCCTGTGTCCTGGAAACCTGTGCAGGGTTGTGTTACGTAAAGATGGACT
>PVHP010022717.1:0-28096 GCA_004024765.1 Zapus hudsonius
GTGATTTCTGACACTAAAAGGTTTCAAGATAGTGCTTCTTGGCAGATGTGACACAGACAACCTTCTGTTAGGGTTGACCCTGTCTCTGGACATGCTAGAGCGTCTCTTATCACCATGAACGCTGGTCCTCCTTTTTTTGTGTGCACAGAAAAGATTTAAAGGGAGCTGGCAGGACACCACGCATGTGTAAATCCCTGCTGCAGCCAGAGATCCTTTCCACTTTGACCCCAGCCTTAATCTGCGTGATAGTTAATCACGCAGCGCCTCCAGTGATTTTTTTCTGTTTCTTTTAAACACACACACACACACACACACACACACACACACACACACACACACTAAAACCACGCACACTGAGAACACAGCCTCCTGTAAAAGAAAAAAAAAAGGGGGGGGAAAGGAAGGAAAGAAAGCACACACATAAACAAACCTTAGGGAATGGACCTGGAGGAACCAGTGTGAGTGTAAGGGGCAGAGTGTGCGTGTTTTCCCCTTCTCTGGTTGTCTCCATGGGCATCTCTCCCAGTACCCTCCCCCCTCCCCCTGCCTCAATTATATTATTCCCCCAGACTTGCAAGCTGCTGCCTGAGCTGACGCTTTGATGGTATCTGCAAGCGTTTGTGCTGATCTTATTTCTGAATATTAATTCCTCCGATCTGGCAACAATACAGCTCCCAGGGACCTAAAAGAGGCAGGTGTAGTGAAGGGGGAGGGGGAGCCACCCTCAAATCATAAGTATAATAATAATACAAAGGGGAGGGATTCTTCCTGCAACCCAGAGGCGAGAGGCGAGAGGGAAAAAAAAAGCGATGAGTTCGCCAAATATATGGAGCAGTGCAAGCTCAGTGGACTGGACTCCTGTGTTTTCCCAGAAAATGACGGTGTGGATCCTGCTGCTGCTGCTGGCGCTCTACCCAGGGTAAGATGGGCCCTTTTCTGTATCCTTTTGATCCGGAGAGGTGGGGGGAGGGATACGGATGTAGATGTGGAGAGACCACCCGGATTTCAGATAATCTCCCAGGATCTGAGCTTTATAATTTAGGGGAGAGGAAATCTATGCAGGGGACTGGAGAGATGAAGGAAGGACAGCTTCGTTTATTTGCTTATTATTAATTTATTTGGGCTTTGTTTGTCCGTGGTGTGTGTGTGTGTGTGTGTGTGTGTGTGTGTGTGTGTGTGTGTGTATTTGGTAAAGCCCTCCTCAATTGTGTGTTGGGGGAAATGGCATCTGAATGTGCAGCAATCTGATATGGAGGTGGGCTCTGCAGACACGCGCCGGCAGGCAGCTGAGGCCATGTTGAAGGCATTTGGTGGGGGGCTAGAGTAGAACATGGCAAACGGGGTCCTGGCACAATACAGGAGGGGTCTGCCAGAGGGAGGACTGGGGAAGGGGGCGGGGGCAGCTCTGTTTCTGCAAACCATAGTCTCTCTGGGTCCTGCACCCGAGAAGTCCGCCAGGGTTTCTCTCCAACCCCATTGACCGGGATGTGCAAACCCGGTTCAGCACCAAGGACAGCGGTCCTGCTCAGGACACGTAGGAAAGGCCTTTCAAACCTCATTGAATACCTTACAATTGACAAAGGACACACATACAGTCAGAAGGCCAATGGGCCAAGGCGCAGAGCTGGATACGGGGTACCCTGCACTCACTATGTTTACCCCCTCTTTGAGAAGAGCCCTGACTATTGGCCCTGTGTAGGAAATATAGTTCAATCAATGTTTAAGGGAATATAAGTCTGGAAAGGAGCTGGCCTTGGTGCAGCGTTGAAAGGTGTGCTGAGCAAAGTGAATGTATGCTTTAATGCTGTACTGAGTAAAATACGAGAGGAAGGAAGGGGGAGGTGGAATGCTAGAACTCCTGAGCATGTGTGTTCTCTGAAGTGCTTTGAATCTAAGCGTTTTAGAACTTTCTTGAATGGAGAGTAGGAGAGAAGAATCCCCCACACAGTAGAACACACTATGCTGATGACTCTCACCATATTCCAGGTGTCATAGAGAACCAAATACAGGCAAGGGGCTCACTGGTTCTATCTCTTGCCTTTATATATGGTCATTTTGCCTCCAACCCACCCCCAAGCTCCAGTAAAGAAGCAAAACACTGTGGAAGAGATCCAGACCTGTACCCAAATGTAACCCAATAAGCTGAAAAGGACAGGACTAATGACTTATTGTTGTGTTGACGATGTCTAGTCAGTTTCTCTGATTTTCCTCTAGGATGGGTTATGGGACATGTAGATTTCTGAGAAAAGAGGAGATCCAGGTAAAACAAATGAGGAAAGGCCTCACTTGGTGCTTTCTAGGCAAAAGCAGTGTATGTTTAGCCCTTCTCTCACTTTCCATATCCTTTAGTATGAAAACTGAATGTCCCATCATTAAAAGTTAAAGATGAAGTTTTCTCAGAAGAGAAAGGCATTTGGTTAAAACAGCACTATATGTACAATACTATGAATACTCCTGAAAAATAATACTTCTATTCAAAATGCATGCATATTTTCTAATAAAAGTTTTATGAAAGTCATTAAATTTTGTTTCAGAAATTGCAGCACTAATGAATAGAAAATATCTTTCCTGTTTTCCCAAGAATAATGAAACCTGTGGATTGAAATCTAGACAAGACATGGGAGAATATTTCTTTCCTTACTACTCACATTCATTTGAATAAACAATTTTATAAATAAGTGCATGAGAAAAAATTACATCTCTAAAGCTTTTATTAACCCAAAATGCTTTTTATTATTGTTTACAGTAACATAGTATTAAGATGCCTTCTGCTTATAAAAGCTCCCTCTATTTATTCCAAAAATCATATAAAGTAAAACTTAATGATATATGTCATTCGCCAGGTCTTATTATAAAGGTTGCCTAGATGAGCTTTTAAAATAGTTCTAAACAGTGGGAATTGTGTGACATAAAAACCCTCAACCAGAGGATCTTTTTTTTTCCATTGACAAGAATGGAGTCATAGCAGTTTGGTGCAGAGAATATAATCAGAGTTTCAGACTGCTGCGACTCCATCAAAAAGACATTTGAATGGCTGAGTAGGAATGGAGAAAAACAGAAGCTTTGACCTCCACAACTGGCTGGCTCAGTGTGGAGGTAGGAAAGACAATAAGTTACTGGACAAAAAATAACCTGGGTTCCTAGAAGGCTTTTGGCATCAACAGGAATAGTAGTAGAAACGTATTGAATTTTGAAGGATAGTTTAAAAAAATGTAGTTGCTGTTTTATTTACAATACTGAAAATAATTTAATTTCTTCCCTTATTAAATCGGTAAACTCATGAGGTTGTGCCTATGGAAAGGTTAAATAAACAGGAACTAAAGAATTAAAGTGAGAGTATCGAATGCTAAGATCTCTCCTTAGAATAAAGTAAGTAATTTCATAAACTCAAACTATGCTAAACTGCCATGTATCCTGATGGTGGTTTTGTTGTAATATCACCTGGGAACTTACTGGAATGGAGGTTCCTTAATTGTTCACTGTGAGATTCTGAGTAGTCAAGCCTGGAAATCTAAATAAATTTAGGAATTTTCATCTGTAGTAAGCCCTCATGACCTCACTTTGAAAATATTAGGTCTCTGCTGATTTGCAAAAGTTTATTCATTACGTTGTAGTGTTTACAGACCCTTTCATTCCTCCTAGTATTCACCTGGACAAAATGAACCCATTTCACACCAAAACTATTTTACTTATAAATAAAGTATATCCTACAGATAAGGAAAGCTGTGAACAACATTAATAAATCTTTACCAGATATAAAATATATTGACTGAAAAATTATGCTTATGTGCATATATAAATGTGTATATAAGTATATTCATGAACTTTACCTATCCCAATGCATATGTTGATAAATCATTTTTAAAGAACATGTCAGTGTTTTGAGTCAGGGTCTCACTGTAGTTAAAATTGACCTGAAACTCACTCTGGATTCCAGCTAACTTCCAACTCAAGGTCACCCTCTTAACCTTAGCCTCATCAGTGTTAGAATAAAAGGTGTGAGCCACCACAAAAAATTTTAAATTTCAAAATTTTACAAAATGTTTCAATGCTATTTCATTCTGTCTCATAGAATAAAGAAAAATGCAAACCACAATGGAAAATAACTGATTGACTATAGGAATAAATGATACCATGAAAGAAAATTTATCTATTAGCCTAAATTATTTATACTCTAATTATAGTAATGAAGAATTCTTTTCCAATGACAGGTTGAGCAGGAATGATATTGGATTGAATTACTGATAAAAAGCCTAAATCTTATTTTGAAAGACCAACATTAAATTCAGAAGAAAGTTCAGTGTCTGGAAAGGCACTACATTAGAGTTTGCTTGCAAAGCCTGATGGCCCGTGTTCATTCCCCATTACCCACTCAAGGCCACATGCACAAAGTGGTACATGAGTCTAGAGTTGATGTGCAGTAGTGGGAGGCCATGGCATGCCCATATTCTCCCCCTCTCAAATGTATATGATATATATGTGTAAAGAAAGTTCAATTAAAGACACATTTTTTTTCTGTCCTTGACTATTGTGGAAAATAAATGTGTCAAATGACATTTTAAGAGCTTCTAAAGTTTTATTTTAAATTCCACAATTATATTTCATATGGAATTTACCTTTCAAAGATTATGATGCTACTCATAAATATCGAGGAAGTGTGGTTTTCAATATAACCCAAATTATTTATTGAATAAATCTCTACAGGCAACCCTGTCACTCTTTTCAAATGATTATCTAGAAAACTTCTTTTTCATCAACATAAACATTTTTTGACATTTAAACATAGATCTCCAATTAGTCTACCCAACATATGAGTCTTCCTGAAAAATAAAAAAAGATCTAATCATGACTCAGAATTTTCTAGAATCATTTTTTTCATCAGCATATAGTCAAATCACCTGGCAATGAGGATTAAAATTAAATTTGTGCAGTCTCACTTTAGACAACTTGGGCTGAGCTCAAACTTGCTATAAGAGCACTGAGATTATAGACTGTATCAACTCCAGCTGAAATTTAGATTTTAATTTGTATTATTTTATTAACATGTTTATTGTCAGTAATTAGAAACATTGTATGAGCAAGTCCTGTGATGGTACCTCCATTACCTTTCTGCCTGTCGTAGCATGTGTGCCTCTTAGACTCATTGTAAATGGAAATCAAAATATTTAAATCATGGCAATACAATTAAATGATAAAAGTCTCTTGTATCTGTTATCAAACCTTTTTTAAATATTCAAGGTATCAACTCAAATTCAAAGGAAGTCAAGACAGATTTTTTGGGGGAAACTCATCAGTCTTTTGCACTGTACTATTAGAAACATGGTTCCGTGTCTATTACAATAGTCTAGCCTATTGTACACAGACTTTAGAGAAATCAAGTACAGTGTTAATATCATAGAGAAATACTTGTCAAGAGCCAACAAAAATAAATCCATTATTGACTGACCTAAAAATAAGTTATATTATATAAATTAATAATTGTCCACTTTATATACATGTTTCAGGTTTACATATCATTATGCAGGCTTATCCATATACATTAATCTATATATGCAGATAATTATATTACTACTTCTGTTTATAAACTAGATATTTTATCTTTCCATAATTTTGTTTATTGAGTCTGTCAAGTATAGGTGATTGTAACCACTTCATAGAACCATAGTAAAGATTAAAGTGATATATATATAACAGTATTCTACATAATACATAATACATACTATACATATATAATATACATCAGTATATATTACATCAGTATTAAGTGATATCCTATTATACTCTATAGACAGACTTGCTTAGAAATAGGTTCTTGTTCAATTTTATGAGTTGAATGATATGTAAAATGTCATCATTCAGGTTCCAAATCAGAATTATATTTGCAAATATATTTCCCCATGACCATATTGATGTGAGTAAAGATGAGTATAATTTGTAATTCTTTGATTACCTAGGAACTCACCAACAGTTGAATCCCATCGCAGTTCAAAATAAAAAAGAGATATTTTACCCTCTATTGATCAAAAGTAGTCTAAGTAGCTTGTTTGGTATAGTCATTCAGTTTTCTTCTAAAAACTTATTAGAGAAGTGAGTGACAAAGGGCTGGAGAGATGGCTCAGAGGTTGAGGCATTTGCCTCCAGTGCCTGGGGACCCGGGTTCAATTCCCCAGTACCCATATATGCCAGACCCACAAGGTGGTAGCCCTGGTTCTCTCTCTCTCTCTCTCTCTCTCTCTCTCTCTCTCTCTCTCTCTCTCTCTCTCTCTCTCTCTCTCTCTCTCTCTCTCTCTCTCTGCTTAAAAATGAATAAATAAACCGGGCGTGGTGGCGCACGCCTTTAATCGAAAAACCAAAAAAATAAAATAAAATAGAAGTGAGTGACAAAACTGAACCAATAATACTGAATATTGAAGTAAAAGTGACATTGTTACTTCAGTATCTTCAAATTTTATTGGGCACGTGTAGCGTTTGAACGTTGACCTCATGCAGTCACTTGATGAAATAGCTTTTATCTGTGGTACCTTATGAGAATACTATAATATTTAATATATTAAAATTCCTGCTTAACAGCTAAAAATTGCATGTACATTTAAACAAATCAATCTTGTTTTACATGGCATTATCCTTACATAAAGGAAATTTGTTAATCAATAGCCTCTTTGGGGGATTTTTTCCCAACATCCTTCATAACATTTCTATATGCAGATAAGACAAGGTATTGAAATTCTAGGTATAGAAATGGATGATTAATTTATTTTATCTCCCATTGATATATCATCTCAACCCAAAAATCAAAAGCTGAAAATATTACAATTAATACTCATATTCAATCAACTATTTTTCTGTTGCTGTACATTTTTCACATTATCAAGGAGGATTTCACATATTTAAATTGACGAATATGAAGAAATTTTAGTTTATAGAAATTATCCGAGTGTTGGATAAACTAAAATGTCTAAGTTACTATTAATATATTTTTTGTGAAGCTGAGTGAAGGGTAATAAATTCCCAGTATATACATTTAGCAAAGTTGGAACTCACTCTGCAGTCCCAGGCTGGCCTCAAACTTACTGTGATTCTCCAACCTCTGCCTCCTGAGTGCTGGAATGCCTAGCTCCAGATGACTATTCTTGAATAAAAGGGCTTCAGTGAATTATAGGTTATGCACATTTAAGACCTGAAAGTTCATTATCAACTTTTTGCAGATCGCATTGCTGAATGGCAATTTTTTTCAGGGTCAGGTAGTCCATATACTCTCTAAAAAAAACTCTGACTTTTGGAAAGTTGTTTATTCTGAGCCCTAAAGTTATTTTCTTATAAGTTGGAATCATTTGGCATAAGTCTCTCTCTTTTCAAAATAAAGAATAAGAATCAAGTTTCATTCTGCTTGATAAGAATCAAGTTTAATTCTACTTGATATTCTGGAAAATATCATCTAAATGAAATTATCATGTTCTCATTCATAGTTTCCTAAAATGTCTGAATTCTTATATTTTTGAACATTAGAAAACAGAATAAAAGTGATCTTTGAATACTAAAAACGTATTTACTTTTCAATATAGTTACATGAAAGTAAAATGAGAAATTAATCCCAAAATTATTCTTTCATACAACATAATACAGTGAGTAATTTGTTAGATGAGGGTCTCTGTTATTTCCTTTGAGATATCCTCTACGGTTTCTTGGCAATAGACTATTTTTCCTGTTCATGAACTTTGTGGGCCTTTTATATGCTTGATTTCTTTTGTTCAACATAATGTTTGAGATACTATGCAATTGTGTGTATGACAAGATTATGTTGTGTGTATGACATGATCTTTTAATTGGTAGGAATTCTTTAGTTTGAGTGCCAATTATATACTCAGTTTATTCTTGATACCTATGGTTTAAAGTTAATGAGAAAATTTTGCAACTAGTATTATTGGACTTGAATTTTTATCATGTTTTGATTTTTTCACTGAAATGCTTAGATTGAAATGGGTTGTTTTAATATTATAATAAATTATCCAAGAGTTTTTTTAGAATATGACAATTATGTTGCTTCAGATCCTTACAGCTTGATGTGTTCTCTCTCTCTTTCTTTTTCTCTCTCTCACACTTATCTGTCTATATAAGCAATTATCTAAAAGCTACCAGGTTAAATTAAGGAGTACTACTTTCCTCAGATTTTCTGAGAAACAGGAATATGACCAGTTTAACTGGGGGATTGTGGTTCAGTATCTCTCAAAATGTTCCGGTCAGCTTGTGAAGCAATATTTCAAAGACATCTGAGTTTACTGAAAAATCTCTTCCAAACTCACTCCAAAGTTACCATGAATGGAATCTTCAAGTTCTTATTTGTGGAGCTAAACTAAAGGAGTTAATACAGTTTATTTGGGCCAAAATAAGAAGATGCCATAGTGGGTGATTAATGTCTGTAACATTTCTCACAGCCTAGATGTTACAGATCAGGCTGCCAGCATAGTTATTTTCAAATCAGGGCTCTAATCTGCATATGAAACCTGCATGAATGTCATATGCAACCTAGCCAGGTCCACTCAATCCCAGCCTCATGTTATACCTCCTGTGTAGGTAACTACTTTCAGAGTTCCCTATTATCCATTTTCTTTTGAAATATGACATCTTCTATTATGACATTGTCATGAAAGAAATATTCCACGATTCGAGAGAAAGTCTAATCAAAACAGTTTTTTAAAAATTCCATAGGTTAAAAGGGACGCTGTTCTTGGAAAAAATGCTTAGCAAAACCAATTGCTATTTTTAAAGCCATTAAATTAAAAGTGATTCTGTGGAGGTGGGCGTGGTGATACACAACTTTAATCCTAGTACTGGAGATGCAGAGGTAGGAGGATCACTGCTGTGAATAGCCTGAGTCTGCAGGTGAGTTCCAGGTGAGCCTGGCCTATAGAGAGACCCAAAACCAACCAACCAACCAACCAAAAAAAAAGGACTCTGCCCATGTGTACTGGGGAATACAACGCTTCTCAGTCACACTGCATGTTACCTCACTCAAAAATGCTCTGTAGAATAAAAATAACCATGAAAATTACTTCAGTGCCCTACAATCAACAACATGCTAGCAGTCAAATATTTCTCAAAACATTAATTATAGTTCAGTCAGGTTGTTAAGGAACTTCTGTGGTGAGTAGGTCATTTACAGTTTCCTAAGTCCAAGAAAACAGTTCTTTATAATGACCAGATTCCTTTCTTGTTTGAGGTTCCATTTCACTGATTAGCAGGCATCAAAGATGCTCATTCACATAAGGAAAGATCACTCGGTTTATTCCCTTTCACTTTGGATTTAACGAATTCTCCGAGCAAAGAAATTATTTTTTATTTTTATTTACTTATTTGTTTATTTATTTATTTATTTATTTATTTATTTATTTATTTATTTATTTATTGAGAGAATGGGTGCACTAGGTCTTCCAGCCACTCCAAACGAAGTCTAGACGCATGTGCCACCTTGTGCATCTGGCTGTACAGTATGGGTACTGGGGAATCAAACTGATGTCCTTCTGCTTAGCAGGCAAGCACCTTAGCAGCTGAGCCATCTCTCCAGCCCCACAAATCCTTAATACATGTCCAAATTTCAATTTTAAAAGAATCAGGAAAATGGAAGTGCATTTAAAATAGAAGCTTGAAGATTTCAATTCTGATTTATGTGACCCAACTGTCCCTCCCAAGTTCCAACTAATTCTTTGGTAAATTACACTCTGTTCACTTGGCTGTAGGGCCTATTGCACTATACCAGGTGCTGAAGGTACTGCATTGAGTAAGGTAAATATTGTAGATGCTCTTACAGAATAGTTATTCCAGAATAAAAATATGTTTTATGGCCTGTGTGTGGTGTATGTATGTTTATATGTGGACATATGTGGGCATGTTTGGGCACATGCATATGGAAGCCAGAGGCTGCCTTTGAGCGTCTTCTATTGCCCTGCATTTTATTTATGAAAACAAAGTCTCACACTTGAACTTAGAGTTCACTGATTCAGCTGCTCCAGCTCCCTAGCTTGTCTCTCCACCCTAAGTCTAGGGATTGATTACAGGTGGCTCACAATGCCCACCCAGAGTTTACATGGGCTTTGGAGATCCAAACATGAGTCCTCATACTGACATTGAATCTTCTCTCCAGCCCCAAGGCATGATCATTTAAACATAGTCAAAACTACTGTTTTCAAAAAAAAGTCATTTATAGGTAATAATGTACTTATATATTGATGTGTTCCGTTTATGCCCTCCCGTTTAAGGAAATTGTATAACCAGAAATTCTGGTGGCAAGAGACTATTTTTAAAATAAGTCCACCTGACTGTGTGTTTTCCCTTGGACTAATATGGGACATTGTTTTCCTCTTGTTAAGCGCTGAAGTGCTATGTTCATTGTGGGATGAAGACAAATGAAGAGGACACATTCCTTCCAGCACTCTGTGTCTTGCCTTCTCTAGCTTTAATGAATGTTCACAGCACTGCTAATGCTTGCACCTGTTTTATTCTTTCGATAGCACAATGAAAAGTCAGATACACATCCTTATCCTCATAGACCTTGCAGAATAGAAGAAGGCAGACTGGAAATGTAGAGAGAAATAACAATAATGAGTTTTAAGTATGTTTTATTGTTTGTGTTGTGACCTTAAGAGTCTCTGTGCTTCTATTTTAAGTTGTGTTGGAAATCGTTAGTGTCTGTCTTGCTGACTTATCCTGGGATGACTGATTGGCTGAGGTTATAGGTCTCTTTCTTGCCCCACCACTGCCTCAAGTGTTTCACTTGGGGCCTGCACAGTAGGCCTGGGGAGGAGGATACCCAGGGGATTGGGGACTGGGGGAGGGAAATGGGAATATAAGAACACTATTTACTCAATCACTGTATCTAATTTTGGGCAATAAAAATAAATAAACAAAAACAACAACAAAAAAGAAATAACAATAATGAGAAAGCATTTTAAATTATGGCGAGTGTTGGGAACTTTAGTTTATTTTATTATAATTTAAAATTTTAATTCATTTATTTTCTAGGAGAGAGAGAGAGAGAGAGAGAGAGAGAGAGAGAGAGAGAGAGAGAGAGAATTGCACCAGACCTCTATCCACTGCAAACAAACTTAAGTTCATGCACCACTTTGTGCATCTGGCCTTACGTGGGTACTGGGGAAATGAAACCAGGTCATTAGACTTTGCATGAAAGTGCTCTAAATTTTGAGCCATCTCTCCAGCCCTATTTTTATTATAATTTATCATATTAACTTCAATTAATTTAATGTGTGATGTGATGCATAATAGCACTAGAAAATTACTTTATATAGGATGGTCCAGAAGAGCCGCTAGGGATAATGAATTGGATGTTAAAGTAGTTTTTGAAAATTAAGAGAAATTGAGACTATTATGGGTTGAAAATGCACCTTCACTCAATGTCATGTTGAAAATATCTATAGGTAATAACAAGTACCCTAAATATAAGGGTTTGGCACAATTTATAAATTTTTGAAAATCCAGATTTTTTGATAGATGGTAACTAAGAGTAGAAAGTCCAAAGATAGGTTGTCTTTCCTGCTTTCTAGGGCATGATCTTGCAGTCATTGTAATAATGTGGATTGTATCTCAAATAAGAGGTTTTGGTTAGAGGAAATATATCTGTTTAATTCTCAAGGAAAGAATGCATATATGGCTTGAAGAATCATGATGAGGAATCATATTTTATCCACCAACATTCAGTTGCTTGACATTTAACTGAAATGTTGACTTTTTGAATACCCTGTATTTTGATGTGCTCCATCCAGACCTTCCCACCTTGGCGTGAGCCACCACAACCACAAGATGTCACACATCCAAACAAGACCAAGAATGACCTGCTAATTCTGCAAGTACAGTAATGATTTATGACACAGAAATAACTTTATGCCAGCTATGAAACTATTGCACTCTACTTATCTACTTATCTGATATGGCTCTTCTGGACCATTGAGTCTTCTAGAGTAAAAGATATTGTTTTTAAAAATAGTCAATACTTCCTCTCAAAACATATAAATAAAATGTTTGCATAAATTGATTGATTTAAAAATTTTAATGGACTGCCATAGAAAACATTATCAAAATTATTTCTATTTCCTCCCTTGAAAATTTATTACTTGGACCTGCATTTTGCAGAAATAAGCCAAATAACTGGTAAAGATTAACTGAGGAGACCTGTGTGGTTGTGGAGGGTTGAAATATTGTGAATATAGAACCAAAATTATCTTAAACTATATTGATAGCCTTTACAGTCACTCATTGATGATCTTTTGACAAAACTATTTGTATATATCAATTTAGAAGACTATGAAGATTCCATTAACCTGAAAGATTTGAATGTCCTAGATAGAATATGAAATATATTTCCCTGCTCTGGTTTAAATTGCAACTTGATATTTCAAACAATGTATTTGAAAAAAACCTTGATTTAGAACCTTCTTTTGTTCTGTAATTGTAAGAACTTCATGAAACTATTTCCACTTCAGAACATGTATTTTGAGGCAATTTGACTTCATATTCTCAAGCTGTGTTCAATTATATTTGGTTTGAATGTAAAGATCAAATTGAGAACTTGAAAGAAAAACAAAGAAAAAAACAGAAAAAAATATCCAGAAGTATAGTTTACTCAGTTGCAAGAACATATGTTAATAAAACTCCTGGGTTATAGGTAAAAATTTAATCAGCCACATGAACAAATTAGCCAGATATTAGGGGTCAAGAACCTGGTTCCATATACCTGCATATTAGACCAGAATTGAGTAGAAGACAATGTAGCAAAAGGAATTTAAAGCAATTGAAATTTAATTTACTTGATTATTCATCAGATTCTCTTCAAATATTGTAGGAAATAACAGACTGGTTTTGTTTTTTATAGATTTCCTCTCAATGACCCTCCAGCCACCCAGAATCTGGGCCAATTAGTCTCTCCCCTGTGTTCCATTTGGAACACTCAGAGGTTCTCCTATCCATCTGTTACACACTTACAAATATGTAGAAATTTGTACATGTTGATACACATGACCTTCTTTTTGTTAGAAAAGAAACCAAAAGTTTTGTTTCTTCTCAGTTTCTCAAAATATTTTGTGTTCTGGAAGAAAATATTCTTTTTTTTTTCCTACAAAAATTGAGATTTTGAAGTGAGTATAGAAAACCAGTAATAGATGTGACCTTAATGTCAAGTTGGAGGTGCTGACAGACAGATTAGTCATGTTCTGGCATGTGAGAATGTTCTATTGTCATCGTGCTTTGTCATTTAAGTGTTTTCTTTTCCTAGCTGTTCAGGTCTTAATTTCCTAAAATAGATGAAAGGTGTTTTGATATCATCATTGTACCTTGCCTTGCTTTCCATCTGTAACTTTGTCTGAAAAAAATTTTTAATATAAGCTGCTTAATTGAAGGAACAGAATATCTAAACCTCCACAGCTTTGTTTCCAAAATTCAAACACTTCGTGGATTCTATCACATTCAAGTGACACCTGTTCTTTTATTTTCTGAACATTTTTATAAAGCCAAAGAGTACTAGTTTAATATAGTATTATTCAGTATAGCAAATAAAATTAACAAACACTGGAAAACTAGTATGTCTTTTTATAACAGAATCCCCTACAAAGTGAATGCAATAAAACAAAAGAACATTCTTAAGCTTTTGCTATAGAATTCTGTATATCAAACAAGTTTGACTTGTTATTATTCTCTGTATAATGTAGCTTAGGAAATTGAAGAGATTGGCTAAAGAAAAAATATAACTAACTGAGACATTTTGCTAGATACAATGAACTATTACAGAAGAAACTTAAAAGGATAAAATTTCTAATGTGTTTCTTAACATGGTTAATATTGAACCTATAACCTTCTACATATCTGTGTTTTGAAGCAAGCATCCACGTTTTCTTATGAGGACAATTAGAGGTTATCTTAATAGGACTTAAATACTGAGGACAGTATAACAATTGAATTTCTAGTATTCCTTGAAATTTCAGTGAAATCTACTTTTGGAAGAACAGTAACCCAAATAATTATGTAGTCTATAAAAAACAGACCAGGTGGCTGACATATTCTTTTGCAGTAACTCCTAATTTTACCACAACTCATAATTAGTAGAATGGCAATATTTTGGCCCCATCCTTGATCAGTTAAACCAATATCATGAGAGACCGTCTTTTTTCACTAGCATCTCCATACTGCCTTGCAGGTAATGTTAATATGCAGCCAGGATTGTAAATGAATGGTTTATAATCATGTTCAAACAGGTCTTATAGGCTAAACATTACACATTCTTGTTTTAAACATTTCATACTTTATTTTAAGGAGAGGGGATGCCGTGGCCTTTTGCCTCTGCAAATGAGCTCTAGACACATGTGCCAATTTGTGCATCTGGCTTTATGTGCATACTGAGGAATAGAACACCGGCCATTAAGCTTTGAAAGCAAATGCCTTTAACCACGAGACAATCTCTCCTGCCCAACATTGAGCACTTTTTTTATTTCTTTATTTTTTTAAAGTTCATTGATTTTTTTTGAAATAAAAAGATGGCACACATAGACACCCTCTCCCCTACCTCAATTCTGTTGAGGGTCTTTGGTGGGTTATTGGTTTTTATTGTGGGGATCAATAGGCCTCAGTCAGTCTCTTCCATGTCCATGATGCTCCCTGGGCCTTGGTGGGCATGACTGAGATCAGATTTAGTGTTGTTTCCTCTGCAGACTCTGCATCTCTGTTTTTATGAGGCTGAAGTTACCACAGTGTCTGTCACCATTTCCTTGAAACTGGGTTTTCAGGCTAGCCTTGAGAGCATTATTTGTGTCACCACTTCCCCCCAATGATTTTTGGGCCCCAGTAAATGAGGTGGAGGTGACCCATCTCCTGGTAGACAGTTGGCTCTCTCTCTCTTCCTGATGTATTGATATACCCTCATTCTCCCCATATTCTCCTTCATCTGTAAGATAGAATAGATTCTCCAACCAAAAGTGAGAGCAGTTTGAATATAAGGGGATAAATCTACTCATTAGAAAGATATATTGATGTGGATATCCATTCTTCTTAGTTAGAGAGCAGTTGAGGTTCTCTCTGGAGCCTACTAGCTTCCTGTTCTTTTTGTTCTCTTTGTTCCCAGGGCCAGATATTAGGGATCAAGGACTTCAATATAAGACCTGAAACTCTAAATCATCTACAAGAAAAGGAACAGAGAACATCTCAAGTGATAGGAATAGGGAGAGATTTCAGAACACTGCACTTGCCCAGGAAATCAGGCAAACACTCAACAACTAGGTCCTCTTGAAAATAGAAAGCTATTGTACAGATAAACAAGCCGTCAAGAGACTCAATAGACAACCCACTGAATGAGGAAATCTTCACTGGCAATACCTCCAACAAAGGCTTAATATCTAGAAACTACAAATAACTCAAAAGCCTAAACAATAACCATTCTTAATTTATTATAGTCACCATATTATAAAAAAAGTACAAATTACTCTTTCCTTTAATTCTTGGTGGAACATAATTATATTTTCTTATACAAGATTTTATGTTTTCTGTATTTTCTGTTGTTAAAATCAGCATTTGTTTTACAGTTAGATCACAGCAATAAATGTAGAGTCTGGATGTGTTTTCAGAGAAGTAGAAGATATCCCTCAAGTTATATATAGTGTCATTCTCCTGTCACTATAGTCCAGTAGCAATACAAGGGGAGTTTGTAAGATCCACATCATTGGAGAAGAAACACACACACACACACACACACACACACACACACACACACACCTTCTACTTGAGCCCAACAAACTTATGGACCTGTATCAATCATTCTTTAAAAAAATTACATGTTCATATGTAGTGATCAAAAGGGCTGGCTCACATACCTCACATCATGAAGGCTATAATGCTACAATGTTAGGAGAAACAATGTCTCTGTAGCTTCAAATTCAAAATGCATACAAATGGCAAATAAAAAATACTGTTTTGTTCAATTTTATAAATAATCACATTAAATTTTTTATAAATAAATCAATCAGAAACATGCAAGATTAATGACAATCCAAAGGCATTTCTTCCTCACATCATTTTCTGTCTATTCTATCAAATAGTTGTACACAGTTGAGGTGACTTTAAACTCCCTTCCTTGTCCTATCCTTGATCTTGTTTTATCTGAATCTAAAAATTTATTTTCAGTGTTGGTCATTTGCATTTTGAC
The DNA here is from genome assembly GCA_004024765.1 of Zapus hudsonius. Classification (NCBI taxonomy): domain Eukaryota; kingdom Metazoa; phylum Chordata; class Mammalia; order Rodentia; family Dipodidae; genus Zapus; species Zapus hudsonius. The sequence continues at coordinate 16,196 of PVHP010022717.1, forward strand.
ATGCAGGGATTTGTGACATTTACTGAAGGAATAGACAGAAGATGAATAGGACCGCATTATAGAGACAGCTCTTCTTAATATTTGTTCCTATCCATTCACAAATACATTCATAAAGTGAGGGATGAGGGCTGCAAGTTATTTTCAAAACAACTAAATCTTTAAAAGAACTCATATTTTCATTGATTTAGTCATTGGTTTGAGAAAGATTCATTGGACATCTTAGCAAGTCAGACACTTGAAAGGTTTTATGAAATGCTGTGGAGGATTCAGTACCTGCCGTCAGGGGTCTAATGTTCTAACCACATTCAATTAATTTTAAGCAATCTTTAATTTTATGAAATTATGTATAAAAGTAAAGCATATAGATTGATAATTTATTGTAAATTGAAATAAGAACATAGTACAATTATCAATGATGTCTGGAGGTAAAATATTACCCAAGCCTCAAGACAAAATCACCATTCCCTTTTTCTCCCTTACCCCTTACCTCACATTAACAGATGTATTGAGAATACACCTCAAGAGTGCTACATTTGATTGCACATAAACAGCTGTACTAAATTTGAGGATTTTACCTGTCTTTTTCTGTCATCAAATTTTCTATAATATTTGTGTGTATATGGGTGCATGCAGTAGGTTTTGCTCAATTTTTTCTCAAATTTATTTAGCTACACATAACAAGTTAACTCTATTCGTTTGAAATAGTTCAGTGTATGTATATTTTCATTTTTGGGTTATTACCAAATACATATGCTTCTATAAATGTCTTATTTTTTTGTTTTTTTTTTTTTAGGTAGGGCCTCACTCTAGTCCAGGCTGACCTGGAATTCACTATGTAGTCTCAGGGTGGCTTATTTTTTTATCTATGAGAATGAGAGAGAGAGAGAGAGAGTGAGTTTGGTTACACCTGGGCTTCTTGCCACTACAAATAAACTTCAGACACATGCACTACTTTGGACATATGATTTTATGTGGATACTAGAGAGTTCAATCTATGTCAGCAGACTTTGCGAATAAGCACCTTTAACTATTGAGTAATCTCCACCGTTGCCTACACATGTCATATAGAAGACATGCCTATGTGTTTCTTTTATGGACTATATCGAAAGAAAGAATTACTGGGTTTCAATAAAACAGTTGCTCATTATTTGAAATAATGACATTTTTGTGTAAAAAATATGAATCCACATCCTCCTTTGATGTCAGAAGGAATAAAATGTAAACAACAACAAACCATGCCAAGAGGGGTAACCCAGAAAAAAAATATTCTAATTGTAATCATAAAGTGTGACCTAATATTGGCGGCTCTTTTTTCTGTTATATTCCCTCACACCATGAGCATTAGATTTGCCTTTTCCAAGTAAACCCTCTTCAAAAAAATCTTAATTTTCATTTGGTGTCTGTGAAGCCCACACATTTGGGGGAAGCTGATTTCTAATTTTATTCTAGAGTAGGAGAAATAAACTAAAATGTTTAGCATATTTGAATCTTCTAGCTATAGATACAAGATTCCTGTATGGAAATATATATAGTGTATATATTTCATATAGTATATACTTATATACATATGTGTGTATGTACATACATATATGACTAATACACAAATGAAATTTCTTGGGGGCTTAGAAAAGTAGGAATTTCACTTTCTTGAGAGAACAGTAAAGGTTTTCTATCTTACCTATGCATGCCTTTGTGTTATGTGAGCTTGCATGTGTGAGGCCCATGTGTGTCTTCGTATGTTTCTGCAGTTTCCATGTGGGAGCCAGGGGCAGACATCTGATTATTCCTCAAATTCTCTCCACCTTATTTATTGAGACTTGGTTGGTTGTAGCTGGCCAGCTGTCCCTGTCTGGCTGTCTTTGTCTCTGAGCTCTAGGCTTGCAGAAGCACATCGCTATAAGCAGAATCATGACACTGGGCATTTACAGGGGCTCTGGGATCCTATTCAGCTCACCGGGCTTCAAGCATAAACTGTAACAGGGTCATATCCCTAACTCCTGAGAAAGCTGCTGTCTTTGTTCAGGAATGCCAACAAGGATGAGAAAAGTGCAAGGATTTTTGCCAGCCTCTTAGAATCATGTAGTCAGGGCAGGTTTGTGTTGAAGCTCATATCCTGGAGGGCTGGAGGAAAAAGGGAATGAACGGTTTTGTTGTTGATGCTTCATGTGGTTGTTTTGTTTAGCTTGTTTATTTTGTTGCTCTTTCTGTTTTTGAGACATGTACTCAGTCTGTAATCCATGATGGCCTGAAACTCTCTACATAGGGCAGACTGGACCCAAGTTCATCACAAGCTCCCTGTCTCAGCCATTCAAGTGAGAGATTGTGGGAATGAGCTATTCTGCCTGGCTTAAATATATTATTATTATTATTATTATTATTATTATTATTAATTAGTATTATTTCATAGTTAAAAAATGACATCAAAGCACCTTTAAGTTCATCTGACTCTTGTCTTTTTACTGTTTTAAACTTTTTATTGACAACCTCCACACCTATATACAATGAACTCTGATCATAATCATCTGCCAAGACCCCACTTTGTCTCCACTTCCCTCAACTCCTCTCTACTAGATCCACTGCTTCTTGGGAGCAAGGCTCTCTCCTACTTTGATAATATTTTTCTTCATATCATGCAGGTCTTGTGCAGCCACCATCAGCCTCTATGTAGGTCATAATTGCAACTGCCACTTTGGAAGACAGCATTGCAAAGCACTCCTACCTATCATTTGGCTATTATTTTCGTTCTTCGATTGCTTCTGCAGTGGTTCTTCAGCTTCGGAGGGTGTGATGAAGATATCTCACTTAGTGAGGACACTCAACTTTCACTTCTCGTCATTCTGATACTCTGACATCATAGATATGGGTATTGCTGCTTCTTAGATTAGCTTACTTGTTCTGGTTCTGGCAATGAAAACCTATCTTAGCTAATAACACATGTATTCGTTTGATATGGGACATTAGTGACTGTGAATAAAAACATTTTGCATTTTGTGTAGTGGAATATACATGTCTGATAATTGCTTCAATCAAACAGATAGACTTATTAATAGCTGTGAGTCTAATGCTAAGAGCTGCACTAGATTTGCAGTGAGGAAATCACTATGGGTGGGGTAACCTATTGTCAAAATGTCTTACTATCTACCTTCTTCACATATCCATACATGTGTAACACTCACACACACAGCACCCTCCTTGACAGATACTTTGCAGGACACACATATGTCTTTGTGGGGACAAAGGTGACAAACCACCAGAGGGTGACAAGCCACCAAAATGTCTATGCAATGGAACAAACATTGCTTCAGGTCTCCTGTTCACCAAACACTGAGCTGTCTCTCAAGATCTCTCTGTTCTCCTGGAAGACAGAGAGGAGTCTCAGATCCCATAATCAGTAACTGATTCCTGCTGCTCTCAGAGGATGTACCCCCACACACACACACCTACCCATAACTGCTCCAACAACTTCTCCCCAGGACCTGTGGTTTTAGAGGCTGAGGGCCACCCTCAGGAAGGAACTGGCTTCTGTAACTGCCTTGCTCTCCCAATGCTTTTTAAACAGAACAGAAGTTGAAAATAAGGCTGCTGATCACATCCATTAAGTTAAATTGCAAGCTGTTCTATTATTCCTCAGCCTGGGCAAAGCAAACCACTGGTGTCTGTAATGGTGAGTTTATAAAATTTGCATGCTATTAACATTGTGATGAAGGTGCCATATCTTTCACTGGGCTCAGACATAAACTAATTAATCCTCCTAAGGTTAGATGAACTGGAAAAATTATGTCTTGTACATGATCTTTGTTTGATAAATGAACAGTAGCACATTCTTTATTTCTAATTCCTTCTCAAAGCTTTGCTACATGATGGTCACATGTGATTTTGGCAAATGAAAGTGTCACCTAATAATTACAAGAGCATCTTTGTCTATAATAGAGGGCAGTTATATGAATGCCTATGTCTTAAGGATTACATGACCACATAGTATCCCACAGTTTTTAATGTCACTTCTATAATATAAAGCATATTCAATGGTGTTTATTTGGGTATTATAGCTTCTTTGAGGAAAATCAGTTATCAATAATGATGTTTTACAAAATTCCTCATGAGACACATGCTCAAGGCATTTAGAGTTTAATAATGGGAAGAGAATAGATATTTCAAGAAATGTACATTGATGATAAAGGATATGAGATTATCAATTTACTGGTCAGAACACATAAATAAAATGTAGAGGAAACTAATATAGCTGAATTCAGCATGGCCTCAGTGAAATGTTATTGTGTTGAAATTTGAAAGATAAGAAGAATAAGTAGATCACGTTTTTGGTGCGGATGGTGCACAATGAAAAGCCTGTAGGCAGAAGACAGTCTCGGTGAAGCTACTGTAGTTTCTGGAACTCAACAAAATCTCAGGTCACATGATGATTTCAGGAACAAGGCTTTCCTGTATAAATGAGGCTTTTGGAACAAGGAGGTTCATCTAGACTCTCAAGTCTGATGAGAATTTTGGGGAGTAGGGATCCCTGTGAATGTAGCTAAAGGAAGACACAAGCAATGGGTAGTGGAAATGTAAAGGTAATTTTTTTTGGTGATACTGGGCATTGAATTTAGGGCATGACATATGTCAGAAAAACACTCTACCACTGGAATTCATGTTTATCCCTAAATAGACTTTTTAACAGGCACCCCAAGCCTGATGTTCTAGCCTGTGTCTACATTCAGCACCCACAACAGTTTAAAGGATATTCATTAGCTAGTGTTAGTCTGTGTGCCAGGGCAGGCCCCTAGGTTTCACAATTTCACGGAGCACCTCATCTATTAATCTGACTCCATTCTCCCTACAAGCTCAACTGTGAACACAGACATTCCTGTTTGCATGGAAATCTATAGAAAAAAAATAAGCAATCAAGAATGAGGGAAGCATTTTTTAGATAGATTTGGAATATCCCAGAATGTTCATCATCCCTTTAATTTAGACCTCAGCTGGGAGAGCTGTAGTGAAGATAAACTTCATTTATTTAGACTATAAAGGCTCATTATTTTTCTTCCAGGATAACATCTGTTTTTTGTTTCTCTCAACTCATTAGTGGATAAACGTCTTGAAGTAGTATCTATAGCGATCATTATAAAGCCAGCAGTGGTCACTTTATAGCAATAATTATAACAGAACTAAGCACTTAATATCCATTATCCTAATCTTACTCAAAAATGAGATTTTGGCCAGGTGTGGTGGCGCACGCCTTTAATCCCATCACTCGGGAGGCAGAGGTAAGAGGATCACCGTGAGTTCAAGGCCACCCTGAGACTACATAGTGAATTCCAGGTCAGCCTGGACTAGAGCGAGGCCCTACCTCGAAAAACAAACAACAACAAAAAAATGAGATTTAACTATGGTTATTCTCTTATGCTGAAAGTTGGGAACTTTGAGGTTTAGCAAGCCTGAGTGCATTATACCCCATGATAAAACAGTAAGTGTCTGACACAAATAAGAATCCAGAAAGCTAGCATTAGTAGGCTGGTCTCAAACTCCTGAATCTCCACCTTTTCAGCATGAGCCGCCACAACCTGCAAGCCTAGCATTTCCTAACTCCCAAGTGTATGCTTTTAATTTCTCCATTTTACCTCCGTATCTAGTTTGACATTTTGATATATAGGGGGAAGGATCACTAACACTTTGATGTGAAGTATCAATTAGTTTTGTTTTGGCATCTGATAAGTGATGACTCTAGGAGAATTATTGGTGTAACTCTGGAAATTTTCTTTCTTTCATAGTGAATATTTCCTATGTTTTCTCTTAAGGTATATTTCCTTCTAGGTTGCCAGTTAGCAGTAATAGCTGTAATGCGGTGCCTTCACACTTGGATTAGTTATTAATATGAGGAGGTTTAATAAACAAGCAAATTAAAAATGCAATCTGTGTCTGACAGATGAGAGAAAATTTGAGAGAGAACAGAGAGAGCATGGGAGAGAGATTTTGAAGTGGCAGCTTCGTATGAATGGCTTATGTGGTAGTAAAGCTCTATTCCGACAACATCTAGTGAACCAACCATATTCTTTTCTGCATGAGTTAAAGAGCTTGAACATTTATTTGCTAGAAAGCCTTTTCCTTTTAAACTAGAAAGATCTGGGTCATAGGATTAAAGCTCTTTCAGGAAGCCTTTAGCAGTCCTTTAGTGAAATGTGGAATTTACCCCCCCCCCAGGGATTTTCTTAGAAGATAGCTGGTCTCTGTGCCTCAATGTGGCCTTTCTTTATGTGAGCAAGTGAAACACTGCCCAGCCCTTCCTTCCACTGAGGACACTTTGTAATTAATATGTCTAAAGGTCCTATGCCACTGAAGTGCAAGATGCAATATGGTGTCTATGTGAAGTGTTTGCGCTTGTGTTTTTATACTGCTTTCTAAAACTTTAAATATAACAATGGAGGTAACCATCCTTGCTTCCTAAGCTGATCCACACCACAGGTTATTCTTAAAGTCACGTTCCTGCCTTGTTCTAAAACCACATGAATAACTCAATCATCACTTTTCTATAATTTTAGGCATCTACGTATTACATGCCTGTCATGTGTTTATCTGTTATGTATCCATTATATCGTATATATTATCTATATATCATATGCCACATATATGTACATATATATATGATATATAGATATGTACACATATGATATGATATATATGTACACATAAATATGGATACAGGAATGTGCATAAACCTACATGAATATTTAAGCTATATTTATACTTATACAACATAGCCATATTGCGTATTAATGTTTTAAAAAACTCTGTAGGATTAAAGAAACGTAAAAATCTGACTGGAGGAAAGAATCCATGTAGGGTGGAAATTTGATATCTGACAAGATCCACCCTACATCTTATATATAAGGAGGTAAACAGAAGTTAGATTTCTGGAGAAGGTATTTTTACTTTAAGTTTGTGTAGTTTTAAAGTTTCATCCTTAGCCACAAATCCCTTGGGTGCCAGTACAAATGGAAGTGGCAAGATTTGCAAGGATTTATTAGCAAGGGACATTCTTAGATTGGGCAAATACAATCAACTTATGTGGGGAACTTGGAACAGAGGCGCATGTAAGCTGAGGGGTTCAGTTCCACTTCCTAGTTACTCGTAGTTTGCTCATTTCCCATCTGTGAAGAGCTTGCTTAAAGGTCTGGGAACAAGATGGACTTACAGGATATTATGTGGCTGTTTGATAAGGAATGAACTTAATACATGCAGTATGTGTGTGGGCCTCCAGCTTAAGAGTCCTTGATGAAAGTATGGGTGACTGAAAAAAGCCTACAACACTTTTCTTAATAGTACAGGGCTCTTAAAAACAAAAGATAAATGAGCTCCCCTTACCTTGTGTGCAAGAAAGCTGAAAAGTACAGATACACATAGCCTGGTGAAAGAAAAGACAGCAAGCCTGAATTCCCCTTATTGGCTCACTTCAGGAAGAATTGCACATCTGGGTAGGGGGGGTGGCACAGGGCTTGGAAGTGAATCTCATTATCAGTCTCTTACTTCCATTAATAGGTTCAAGCAATTTAACTTCTCAGAGGAGGTAGGAGATATGCCTGAATTTTGAGGCTGTATTGTAATAATATATGAATTGGGCTCATAAAATTAGTTTTCTGCAGTGCCCTTTATATGACTGTGCAGCTGGGAGAGAAAACCAATATGAGAAAGGAATGATTACACATGATGTGCTTATAGATGGAAGGAAAAAGCTTTCAGGGAAATGGGAGAATATGCATTAATACATTTTAATCTCTATCTGCAAAATTAGATTAACCATTAGATGAATTTATGGCTCTTCAACATTTCTATAATCCTGCTTCCTTCTGATTTTCCTTTTTAAAAAAATCTTTATTATGATTAAGTTTAGACACTGTATGAGTAAATTTTGTGAATGTGTCCCTGTTTCCCTCCTTTCTGTGCCCTATCTACTGGGGTACTTCCTTGGTGTGAAATCTGGGTCTATCCATAGGTTAGGGGGTAAGAACTTCACCAGAGGTGGCCAGTTTTTTGTTCTTCTATTTTTCCTTCCCCCTTGTGTATTGTTGCTGAGGGGGGCAATGTCTCTGGATATTCTCCCCCACATGGTTCTTATATTGTTTCTGCCCCCTATTCTGTTCAGTTCCCTGAGTCATAGTGGGTGAGTTTTGAGTCTGCTTCATTGTTGAGACCTTAAGTATCTGGATCTTTGCCCTGGGTTGTGATGGGTATCTATCATTGGTGTCTGTCTCCATTGACCTTTCATGGGTTATCAGACTTGCTGTGCTGTTTGGTCTCCTGTTTGTCTCATCACTTTCTTGTAGATTTCATTTGGGCCTTTGTAAAGGCCAGGAGCGGTTTGCTCCTGACAGGATATCAGCCATCATCCAATGTCCTGTTGGTGGATTTGAGTTGTCCCTGGCTCTCTCACTGCCTTCTCAAAAATAAAAACAGAATCTCCATCGGAGAGGGAGATCAATATAGGTTAAATGAGACAACATTCCTATTTTGGCTAGCTCCTAATGGATATAGCCTCTCTGTAGCTCTCTGGTAGTGGGAATTTCTCCTAGGAGCCAGAGATCTTGGTCTCCATAGGATTATGCTATGGATCCTAGTTCCAGTTAAGGGCTCCTTGTCACTAAGCAGATCTCTTAGCCAATCAGTAAGCTGTTCATTACCCTCCTTGGTTTAGTGCCACTATTGCCCAGATGAGCATTTCTTGACTTGCTGGTCTCTTCCATACAGCAGTATGTTCAGTATTCTTGTGACAACTCTCTATATTATATATCAGTGGTCTCTGCTTCCTCCAAATATCATTGACCAATTTCCCCTAGCAGCTCATGCAACACCTTCCAGTGCTGCACATACTACCATTTAGGAGCTGGTTACCATTCTGGATCTAAAAGTATCTCTTGGTGTTGTTTGATGACACTTTGTGATTTCTTCAGCAATAGGGTCTTACCTTAGGTCTGGGGCAGGTATTCAAGAGCTTTGATAGAAGTGTGTCACATTTTGGGGACTTTGTGGGTCTCTTTGATCAAATAGTTCTGTGTGGAAGGAACCAATAACTGGGACAGGGAGATGCAGGTCTGAGCAATGATTCTTGAGGTTAGGCTTCCTCCCATTCTGTTCATGGCCCCTTGAACCAGGTGGTGCCCTCAGCTTCCTCAGTAGCTTACTGTATAAAAGCTAAGGTTTTATGGTGTCAATTCATTATTAGGTTAGTTTACTATATGAATTCTCCCCCCTACTTCCTCCCCACACTTCCATTCCCTACCACCCTCCCATCAGCCCCACCCCAATTCATTCCATTCCCTTTTACAAACTCTCTGCTCACTGTTGGATTTTCTTAATGTTCCAATTTAACATGGTTGGGAACCACAAATGAGGGAAAATACATGGCACTTGGCTTTCTACTCATGTGTGTGGTCACTAAGAATGATCTCCTCCAAGTCCGACCATTTTTCTTTAATTTTCATTATGTCATTTTTCCTTTCGGCTGCATAGAATTCCAAAGTGCATATGTACTGCTTTTTCTACCAGTGGCCTGTGATAAAAATCACCTCAGTGTGACTCTGTTTCTTCTTCTCCAGATTCACCAGCCAGAAGTCTGATGACGACTATGAAGATTATGCCTCTAATAAGACATGGGTCTTGACCCCTAAAGTTCCTGAGGGGGATGTCACTGTCATTTTAAACAACCTGCTGGAAGGCTATGACAATAAGCTTCGACCTGACATAGGAGGTCTGTGAAAGCCTTTTGTGGGGTGGTATATAGAGGTCACAAACATATTTCCCTTATTTCAAGGATATCAGCATATTTTCACAAGCCATGAAGACTTAAACTGTAACTGCATTGTATGCTGTGGTACTAAAGAACAGAACATAAAAAGCCAAAAAATGGACAAGTTCAGGTTGGGAATTTCAAATAAAATGTTTTTCTAGATATTCCAAATAAACACTATAAGTATGTGTTGTAAGTCTTTAGTGTTACTCTTTGTAGCTGCTGATTTTCTGTTGTGATGAAGTTTGGGTCTCCCCAGTGTCTACCACCAATTCTAAACATGAAAGGAGACTTATAACATATCCTCCAAGCTCAGTGTGCATTATGGAAGAGAGGACAGAATGAGTGGAAGAGCCAACGTCCTCCCCCACCTCACAGAGACTGACGGGTGCATTCAGAACCCCAGAGTGAATACTGATAACCCTACTAGGAGGACCTCCAGGAATGAGGGTGGAGAGAGGGAACATAAGGGTTACCCTAGGGCAATATAACCAATATGCAATGTGCTCATACAGTAAAGTGTACAATTAATACAAAAAGTGACAGTTTCTTATGAAGTAACATCACCAAAAGGAAAGAAATGAAAAAGAACAGTGGGGAGGATATTTTGCACACCCAGGTGGTGAGGTGTATGTGATGAGAATGGAGGTAACACCTCACTGGGTGTTGGGCTAATGGTTCTAGACTAAGACAAATGGTGGCTGGCAGTTTAGTATCTCACTCTACTTCTGGAACCTCCTCCTTGATAAAAGAGCACTCATGGCAATAGAAAAGAAGAGAAAAAGTAGACCCTCCTAAGCTTAATGCTCAGGGTTAGGATTAGAGCATTCCCTTTTTGACTCTATGTCTTCTTTTGGTCAGTTAAGTTTTGCCAAGCCTGAAGTCAAATGGCAAAGGAAGAGCCCTAAATAAATACAGAGGAAGGCAAGGTGTGATGTCAGTATTTGGGAAGAATATCATCTGCCACCGAAAGTGTGGGCATAGTGCTTTCGAGATAAATGAATAAAGATGAGACCAGTGTGCATGTTGAATTGAAGCCCAGAATGATATTAGGAATCTTCTGCTCATTAAGTATTAAATTAAAATAGAGCACATTCGTTTGATCAAGGATGTTACACCACAGATTTTTAATATTAGTCCTGCCTAGCAAATAGGTGTTTAATGGACTTCCGTATGGTTTCCTCATATGATCTACACAGTTGGAGTATCTAGTAAGTCATTGAGGAAGATTGATTTGTTTGTGGTTAGAGGTGTGAGAAGATAAAGTGCTCATCAAAAGAATCCATAAGGACAAGAGTGCAAAGCCATTCATATTGCTTATTGCTCTTTATGTCTACTTTGATTTTTTTAATAAAAAGTTCCTCCAAGCATCACTAAGTCAGTATGCTTCTGTATGCCCAGGTCAAGTTACCATACAGAAATAGATTCCAGAACGTAAAGGAAAGATGGTAAGATCCAGGATATTGGTGATAAGGTTAAGAAGTACGAAGAGCAATGCCATCTGCTTTCTTCATTTTTTACACTTTAAAAGGCATAGCCAGCTGCAGAACTCCATGAGGCTTGATTGTTACAACTACGTGCTTAAAAAGAGAAAGCAAAAATTGTTATGAAAATGTGTATTGCTAAATGGTACTAAACCAGATGTGCATAACACTTCTAATGCAGCTAAGTGTCTCTTCTAGAAAATAATGTGATAAAATTTTGTACCTGTACAAATGTACATCTCTCTCTGATTCTCTTTGCAGTGAAACCCACACTAATACACACAGATATGTATGTGAATAGCATTGGTCCTGTGAATGCGATCAATATGGTGAGTTTCATAATTGTACAGTTTTAGCATGAAAATTTTTAAAAAGGGGAGATTCAAGATTTTGGAAGGGAAAGATAATTTTTTAGAGTTTTTTCTTTGTAATTTGAAGATAATTAAAATTTGATTATTTTTGTTATACAAACTGAGCATGATCATATATATTGGTGTAATAGTACTATACCATTAAGACTAAACAGTCATTGAATGCTTTCTAAGTGCTAATGACAACAACATATCATACTCCAATATTCTTCTAGAAGATTCATGATGTGGAATAACATGGTATACTTCAAATCATAAATGTTTCATA